>VUQH01055968.1:0-22437 GCA_015106775.1 Etroplus canarensis | reverse complement strand
AACTTTTAAGCAGGTCTCCAGGGTGTCCTTCTTTCATTTGTGTAACATTGCTAAAATTAGGCACATCCTTTCTCAAAGTGATGCTGAGAAATTGGTCGATGCATTTATCTCATCTAGCCTGGATTACTGCAACAGTTCCTTGAAGATCATTCAGCTGATTCAAAATGCTGCAGCCAGAGTATTGATGGGTACCTCCAGAAGAGATCATATTTCTCCTGGCTTGGCCTCCTTACATTGGCTCCCTATTAAGCAGAGAATACACTTTAAAGTCCTGCTTATGACATACGTACAGTATAAAGCTTTAAATGGCATGGCTCCACCCTATATAAAAGATCTTATATTTCCTTACATCCCAATAAGAGCTCTTCGCTCACAGACTGCAGGCTTCCTTGTGGTTTCTAGTGTCTCTAGGTCCAGATTGGCGAGCAGAGCTTTTAGTTTTCTAGCTCGTTTCCTGTGGAACCAGCTTCCAGTCTTGATTCGAAGTGCTGACAGCCTCTCTGTTTTTAAGACCAGGCTTAAAACTTACCTTTTTAATTCACCAAAACTTCTTGTTATAATCTGCTTGTTGTCTTTTACATATTTTAAACCCTTCCTTTTATTTGCATTTTTACTTTGTTGGTTTTATTACCATGTTGTTATTATTATGTGTGTGTGTATATATGTGTATATATGTTTTCTTTTCTCTAAATATTATATTTCGTTTCACTTTTGTCTTTTTATTGCTCTGTTAAGCACTCTGAGGGGCACATTGCTCAAAAAGTGCTGTACAAATAAAGATTGCTTGATTGATTGATTGACTGATTTTAAGCACAATGCATCTCAGCAGTCGGTAACCCCACTTTGTAATTTATATGGTCTGACACTTCATAGCTGTGGTTCTTAAACAATTTCACTTTGCAATAACACCACTTACAGTTGATTGTGGAATATCTACTGTAAGATGGACGAAAAATCATGAACTGAATTGCTGCAACAATGGATTCCTACCACTGTTTGAGTTCAGTGAGCTCTTTAGAATGACCCATTCTTTCTTAAGTGTTTGTAAAGGCAGACTGCTTGGCTGTGTGCTTGATTTTATACACCTGTGGCAATGGGACTGAATGAAACTTCTGAATTCAGTGATTAAGAGGTGTGACCATAAATATATTATTAAAGGTTGGTTAAAAATAATTAAAGCTTGAGTACCTCTGGTATGGAATTTCTCAGGACATTTATAAAAAACTGTGTTTTTACCACCCTGTACATAAGATTTCTTTAAAAAGTTTTTGTTTAACCGTTGCCATTTTAGTAGCTCTTTAGTAAATAAGCTGCTCTCCTTATACAGATGACAGAGCTTAGTATGATTTTGTGAAGGGAGGTTTTCTCAAAAGTATTGTTAACTGGGACTAATAGACTTGAGTGAATTGGATATGTTGTCTTAAGTTTGCTAACACCTTTGAACTTTAGTACTATACGTTGGGTGTGTCAGTGGATATTTTGAATGCAAAGTAAAATCAAATGAACCACGCCTCAGAGGGGTATGTTTCCTGTTGCCTATGTGTCATAGACATCTTTATGAGCTGGTTTTTCTGCTGTAGATGTTTGACATATTGTTGTTGCACGGGTGAAAGACAATGGCAAAAGTTCAGCATGAGCTATCCAACGTCAGGATGATAAGGTTTCGGCTGATACAGTTACCAGGTGCTTGGCAACTCATGAAGACATACACACATTCACCCAGCAGTGATGATTATATCCAAACCCCACAAACACAGTGAACACAAACATTCTGCAAGAACAGTCTGTGCTTGTGTTTAATGTTTGTGCTCTCAAAGTAATTAGTAGATGTCACTAGTTTAAGTGGAACATACTGTGCATGTTTTTGTAACACCGTTTGCCTTGTCAGTCACGATGAGGTCCTTTGAAACTTTTCTAGGCATTATCAATATGCTGCAATGAGTGTGAGCACCACCACACCACTTGCAAATAATTAAGGCCCAAACAAGCTGCTTAAAGTCACAGAAAGAAAAGAGAAGTGGTTATGATTTTGCATTTTCTGCCTAAAGCCAGAACTTTTACTGAACCTGTCTGGCTTCACTGGATTCCCACAGTTTTCCTTAGCAGTTGGAACAAATATAGGCGAAAGGTCAAAGCAGTGTCTCTCATTCTTGCTCGTGCTCCCTCCCTGCCTGTGTTCAAGTTCATGCAGCGCTTATTTAACAGGAAACTTGCTCTCGCCCTGGCTGACACAGGTAACCCAGACTTCTGTGCAAATTCAAAGGGCTTCTGACCAATGAAAGCTAACATTGCAGTAAAACACTGAGGTGCAGCAATGACTCAGCTCACTCAGAAGTCCAGCCTGTTGCATGCAGAAGCTTGAATCAGACAATAAAACACGCTCTTGAATGGGGCAAAATGGATTCTGATGAGACATGTTGTGAGAGACACTAATAAGCTTCAAAGTTCACAGAGGCATGGTTTTTTCTTCTGAACAGCATTTTCAGGCTTTAGTTTCTCGGTTTGATCTTCGGGCAAACATAACTGTCTGCAGGGATTGCTTAAAACATGAAAAAGAATACCAAATAATAAAGATGCGTTAATTTCTTTCTGGTTCACATAATGTCAGTGCACTGTATTTTAGTTGATTCTGAATCAAATCTAAATCCCATAAACATGACAAAATTCTGTCAGCTCAGTATGTTTTTAGTGATTTCCAATATGACCTTGTTCACCTCAGCTTGTTTTGTAAACTTTATTTGTGGTGCCTCTCTCTGCTCTCAGGCCTTTCTGCTTCTGCATAGCTAGCTGTGGCCTAATGATAAGACAGTAACCCTTGAAGATATGAGGTCAGAGTAGCTCCTCATGTTACCACTTACAGTGCCAGCAGTAAAGTAATGACATACATTGCAAGGAGTGGGCTAACAATGTGAAGGACCATTTTTTTCTGTGCAATAATGATGGTATTTTAGCAAAAGTTTTTGTTAATCTGTGTAAAGGTTTCCCGATGTTATTACAGTTCTGAAGGAAATCTGAGGTGTGACATTTCTTGGCAGTTATCCCATCAATATAAGTATTGTATTTCATTAAGAAAAACATTTATGGTAACCTCAGAGGCGCTAGAGGATATTCCTGGAATTCTGAATGATTATTGCACATTAGGTTTATGAAATGTGCAATTTTATGACTTAAAATGCATTTTCTGTTAGTTTTCTTTTGATGTTATTGAACACAAAAGTTAGAAATGTGTTATAAGACAACCCAACAGTCCTGAGAATATACTGGGTGGTTTAGTAATGCATGAAAATGTTCCCAAGAGTGTACAACTGTATGTTGGTGTGCAGCCTTACAGTGTTTCATTAGAACTAGCAAAAGCAAAATAAACACATCCATTGCCGTATAAGTGACTGTCTAAAAACTTTTTTGGAATTAAGAAGCAGTGTCATTGTGGTATTTAAAATGCTGTTTACTCAGCCTGAAATGCAGACTTCCTCAAGATGCCTTACTTACCTCACAGCTCACCAGTTGAGAGCCACTGATCCAACATATAATAAAGCTGAATAGTACTTGATGTTGAAACTACTGGTACAAATGATTGCTTGGGAAAAATTTTTAGACGCCAGTATATGAGCCCACCTTCTCTCATATCTTACACATCATACTGAGGAGGATCTGCTGCTCTGTGGCTCTTTCTGAAATTAAGGGTTGTTTCAAGGTGTTAAGTTGTACTTGACAATTTTGATAGATATTGTGTCACATCTGACATTGGCTCACAGTCTTTAACAGCTGCTGATAACTATTCTTAAGTTGTGCTCTGTTGTTTGTTGTTAACGGCTGACTTCCCTGCATTCTCTACTTCTCCTTTCTTTCTTTTCTGTTTTGATGTCCTGATTTTTGTTTTCATGGGGAAAGACATCACTATATGGACAAATGTACTGAACCACCTACACATTATAAGCGAGATTTTATGACATCCCATCCTAAATCCATAGGCATTAATACGAGTTGACCCCGACTTTGCACCTATTGCAGCTTATGCTGTTCTGGGAAGGCCTCCTATAAGCTTACAATTTCTGTCCTTGTTCATCTCAACGGTGTTCGATACAGTTGAGATCAGGGCTCAGGCAGATGACCTTTTCTTGGCATTCACCAAACCCATACTCATCCATCAGACTGCCAGATAGAGAAGTGTGAGTTGGCACTTCACAGAACATGTTTCCACTGCTCCAGAGTCCAGTGGCAGCATGCTTTACACTACTATATCTAATGCTTGGAATTGTGCATGGAGGATGTAGTGGAGGAAGACATGCAGAAGGTTGGTGTGAAGGAAGAGGATGCGCAGATGATCCGCTGTGGTGACCCCTAACGGGAGCAGCTGAAAGAAGAAGAAGATGTAATGCTTGTATGTGGCTACTTAGCCATGGAAACCCATGCCATCCTAGCAAACATTTCTGCGTTGAAAACATGTCACATGGCAGTTTTTTTTTGTCTGTGTCTAGTCATGGTTGAAAAATAATTCCAAAATGAAAGTTGAACCAACACTGTGGACATTTCCTCCACACCGAATGGAGGTAGTTGTTAAATGTTGCCTCCACGTCATTATTAGACTTTCTAGCAAGAGAATGTTTGCGTTTAAGAATTGTTTTGTACTTTCAGTTTATCGATTAAAATAAAGCCAAATAAACAAAACCTTCTCGACAGAAAGACTAAGAGATAAAAAAAGCATTACCTGAACCTCCAGCTGCATAATCAATTGCTTATGCTACCAAGCTACATGACTTCACTCTTTAACATCTCTAGGCTTATAATGCTGATGTCAGGGGCAGTGAGGTGTCATTTCTTCTAGTCCAACACTTTAAGCTCACCATGTGAAAAATGTGACAGAATTTATATGTAAATAACCATGAAATGCTTAAAAATGTTGTTTGTTTTTTAAAAAGACCGGCTAAGGTATGAGTAGTCTGTATACGTGGAGAGTACATTTTGTGGATGTCTGTTCAAGGAAAGATGCGTTTAATCTCTACTTTGCAATAATCTGATCTATATTTATTACTCTGTAAGAGATGGTCTGACCCAACCGCTTACACTAAAAAAAGATCAACATCCATATGTCTGGGGCTCCGTTTTTGCAGTCATACTGCAACCAGTTTTGACCTGGCAGATGTTGGGGTTTCAATGTTTGCTGGGATTATGGTCCTGGCACACAGTTTTTGTGATGTTGCTAATGCCAGAGGCGGTTTGGAACTCCGCAGTTATTGAGTCAACAGAGGGTTTGTGACTTTTACTAACTATGTTACAATGCAAGCTTTCCTCAGCACGAGGTTACCCTGCTCTGTAACTTTATATGATCTGCCACTTTGTGGCTGAGTTGCTGTGGTTCCGAAATGCTTTCACTTTGCAATAATACCACTTCCAGTTGATTGTGGAATATCTAGGAGGGAAGAAATTTCACAAACTGACTTGCTGCAATGTGGCATCCTATTACAGTGCCATGCTTGAATTCAGTGACCTCTTTAGAATGATCCGTACTTTTGCAAATTTTTGTCAAGGCAGACCTGCATGGCTAGGTACTTGATTTCATACATCTGTGGAGATGAGGCTGAAAGAAACACCTTACTTTTGTCCATATAGTGTAACTCACATTGTGCATGAGCAGCCACTTGGATAGAATGAATAAGTTGTACTGTAAAGGCTGTCCATGTGCGCAAGTGTGGGTTGCATTAAACATTTTGTGGAAGTTCTAAGGGGTGAAAGATACATTAGAAAGCTTCCACTATTTTTTAGTAATCAAAGTTTGGTCACCAGACCAATTTATTAAGACATTTTTAAGTAAAATTAGAGATAAAAACTTGCAGGGAATTTCAGTACAATATTTTGCATATAATACCTGCTGTACTTTTAGTATTAGTGTATTAGCGTTGTGTTAATGCTTCTCAAATCAGTGATCTTAATACTTCTTACACCAGTGCTGATCGACCCTTTTACAGGCCTAATCAGGACCATAAGGGAAGAGGGGAGAAATATAAAACTTTTCCACAAACTATAACTCTATATACAGAAATATTTGAAACTCCAGAGTCAGAGCCCTCTCCTTGATACTGTCCAGTGTAACGTCTGGAGGTCTGTGGCCTCAGATAAAGAATATATTTCTGCATCTTGTATTGCATACAGCCTGCCTGTACATGCACTGTACAGTCCCCAGATAACTCTCACCACATAACAGTTGTCTGCTGTTTCTTATTACTCAGCACAGACTCAGCATGGTGGCTTTTTGTCACAGATCCAAATTTACACAACAATAGAGCAATGGAGACCCCCCTGCAGACAAAGCCTGAGGCATCAGTCTCTCACCCTTTCTCTTCCCTTCTTCAGCCCTCCTAAAGCCCTCATGCCATGTGTGCATCCCATGGGTCTGTCCCTACAAGGCCAGAGCAAACAGGGCCTGTAAAAGTGGTGTCCTTGGCAATGGTGTGCAGATAAACACAGCATGAGTGAGGACAGACTGTGCTCTCCTGAGGGGGACGGCAGCCCCTCATTCACGCTCCCCTGGAGAATATTATGAAACTTAATGAGGGGAGCTATTTTAAATTCCCTGAAGGATTAGGGTACCTAGGCTGGTGAGAAAGCCCTGAATATCAGTCACTTCTGTGTGACTTGCTGTATTTCTGAATTATTGTAATGAAACTTCATTTATTTTTCTTTTTTTAGTCCTCATCACTACCAATTTATCTTCTTTATAGTTAGCCTGGGAAAAGAAGGAGCACGCTGCTCAGATGTGGCCCTCTGTCTGAGAGCAAAAGATGACCTGCTGGCTAAAAATGGCACTAAGGATAAAAAAAGAAGATACATTTCCCATTCACTCATCTTGACGTCAGTTGAGTTCATATGTTTACAAACCACCAATAAAAACAACCCAGATCCCTTGGAGCTGGAGCACTTTGGGACTTTTCTTTACCCATTCAAAAAAACAACAACAACAAAGAAACAAATAAAAAAGCTCACAGTTAAATACATGTACTCTGACAATACTGTATGGGTCAAGGGTTGAGCCAGGGCCAAAGCTGTGATCTGAAATTACATAACGTGGCCTAAAACAGAACAAAAATAACCCTCTCAACGACATCTCCTTTTACAGAAAGTAAATACACGTCTTTATTAAGGGTTATAAACAAGTAATGACCGTGCAACTTACGGAAGGGGATGTAGCTCAGTGGTAGAGCGCATGCTTTGCATGTATGAGGCCCCGGGTTCAATCCCCGGCATCTCCACATTTTCTTGTAAGGGTGTTCTTTTTTCAGCTTCTCTTCGATAGGTGAATGTAATCGAAGCAGAAAATACACATGCGGTGGCTTGAGTTTTACAGAGGCATTTTTAAACGGTAAAATTTACTCTGCAAAATTTTACGAATTATTGCTCAGTGAATTAATTTGAACCCAAACCTCTGAATACGTGAACGAGAGACAGTCTTGTTTTATCAGTATCTGTTCTCTGAGCAGAAATGTAACACCAAATTAAATCTAGGTCTCTTTATTTGAGTTGCTTTATTAAAAGTCCTTTAGCTATGAGTTGCGTGTGTGTGTGTGTGTGTGTGTGTGTGTTCTTTGCGAAATGTACAATTCTGTTCTATTTTATCATTAAAAAGTGGAAAACATTAAAGAGAAAAACACAAACATATGCACAACGCAGGAAATACTACACAATGAAAGTGTTTGCTTTTTAAAACTATAGTTACCTTGCTGTGGTCACTGTCATCCATATTACATGCGTACATATTACATGCACACATATTTAAATAAAATATGTTTGGAACGTGATAAATACCATACGTAAGCAACTGAAATGTTTTTTCATTAGGTGTTGTGAACATGTAGGTTCTTCCTTTGTCCAACAGGGGGCGGTGAAGTTAAGTGTCAATTGCTATTTCAGTTTGTAACTAAAACTGCTAAAAAACAATCCAGACCACCCATTTCCACATGTTTATGTTGTTCTTTACTGTTTGGATCCATATTTATAGCTTTATAGTAAATGCTTTACCTAATTTAGATGATTACATTCACCACACCATCAGGAAAGCATCTGCAGCATATCAGTAACCCAAAGACAAAGCCAGAGACACGAATGTCCAACTACATGAACATAACCTTGACAGAATACTTCTCTTTCCTTTTCTGTGAAAACGTGCTAAACTTGTAATAGAGGAAAACACTGGGGCTAAACATGCATCTGTTCTATTTAAATGTCCAAGTAAGAAATAAATGCCAGTCATCATGCAATACCGGTAAAATGACTTGCTCTGCATTTTTTATCTTTAAAAATGGCCTTTAACTTATTATTGTTGTTGAAGTAGTTTATAATCTGTCTGAAGAATGAATGAACCCAGGGACCCGAGTGCAAGAGCCCCTTTAACACTCTCATTAACTTTTCTGCCTGCAGAATCAGAAGGCTGGGTAATTCCTGAAAGATGTTTTTCTGAGAAACTGAGGGATGGTTCACATGTTCAGCTTTTAAATTTTTGGCTGGAGTAGCTTTTTTACTGACGATACCTATAACCCAAATTAATTCTGATTTATAAATGTGTGGTAAACATAGTGATTGTCATGTACAAGTGTCGACTGTGGTGACATTTTGGAGCACTGAGGAAGTTAATACTGGGTCTCCTACATTATGTTGTGGTGTGTCACCTGTTCATTAACGTCTCTTAGTCCTTACTAATGCCTCTAATAGTTCTCTCACTTAAGAAAGAAACATTTGTTTGAGCTACTCTAATAAGGCCTAATCACTTACAAAATCCTTTTTATTTTTACACACACTGTAAACAAACATACTTACACATGATTTCCATTTGCATATATGTTTTTTGACCAGTTGTCTGATTTTTAACCAATGCTTTTAAAGTGAGCTGAATTCATCTCAGACTGTATTTAAAAAATAAAGGGGATCTTTTACTTTCAGTATTACCTGTTGGTTACCAGAAAACCTATTGAACAGTGAAGATGTTTAAGTAAAAGCCTTTTATTTGTAAATAATTTCACATATTTGATTGAGTAAAAGCTGCCAGCAAACCTTTTTAGTAAAAGGTTTGCTGGCAGCTTGTTGTAACAGGAAGGACTGAGGGGTGCGATGCTCATTTTAAAATGGGGTAAAACCTTATAAAGAGCAAAGAGGCCAGCAGGGCACACTATCTGCCATGGAACAAACCACTCAGCACTGTTTGTGTATCTGTAAACTGCCTGACCCACATACTACAGCACATTATGAACTAAAAATGTCACTGTCACAACCACATCATTGTAACATATTCATTTCCCAGGTGTCACACAGACATTCCTGAAGGCAGGAAAGGAGGAGAAACATCAGTCAGTTTTGATGCTCCAGTGACCTGCTGCATTAGGCTGTTGTCTTAATTGCAACAAACATACTTGTTCAAAATGTGTCTCAGCTTTATTTTAAGGAAACATAAAGACCAGAAATTCAGCAGTAGAAATGGCTCATAATTTTTTTTAAGAAACAGTCATCCTCAGAAAATCATATTTAAGCCTCTACAGGTCAGCTTCAGTCATATCTGAAAGGTCACAGAGTTAAAATCTCAGAGGTCAAATTTGTTCTGTTCTCCAAAAGTTACATGCTTTCTAAGAATGGCATGCCAGCGGTAGTATAAAGAAATATTTTACTCAAAGCAATTAAAGGAGGATAAGAAAAACAGATATGATGTCTGTTTCCTGAACTGCAGGATTCTTGTGCTTCACCCAGTCATTAGTATACATACTGTTATGGTTCTACCTAAATGTTTTCTCACTGAGTCATCACAAAATACAGGTTGGCGAGGAACTGCCAGATTATACAAACGTTTCCTTTCCACCCTCTGAAAATAGCATGAGAACATATTCTTCAGTGTCTGGTCACTCTAACTCTGCAATGAGGCCTGTGGTTGTGCCTGTCAGTCACATAGGTCATTATTATTTGGCAGAGTTGTGAACATGTAGAGTGACAATTAGGTCATCCTGTAATGGTTACCCATTTTTTCTTAACCTGGTATGTATTTCTTAACTGAATACAATGTTGTTACTGAGAGGCGAGGTTGACATGGTTTGGACATGTGCATTGGAGGGTTAGAGGATCTACTGGTCAAAGGCTGCCAGGCAGGAGGAAAAGAGGGAGACTGCAGAAGAGGTACAGTGAAAGAGGACATCCAGGCAGTTGGTGTGACAGAAGAGGATGCAAGGGATAGGGTGAGATGGAGGCAGGTGATCTGCTGTGGTGACCCTTAAAGAGAGCACAATAATAATAATAATAATAATAAGCTGTTTATCATCCTGTAACTTGCAAACACCAACGACATTTGTGGTCTATTGTCGCCTCCTTGTGATTACTTTCAGAATAGTCCTTCTTTGGAACAGTTTAACATGTGAACAGTAGGTGGCGCTAATTCGACGATTGTTCTTCAGTTGACACACTTACTCTTGACCGATCTTAAAAAAAAAAAAAAATTAAAAATCTTGCCCGATCATAACCCAAAGTGGCAAAACTACCAATACCAGCAGGTCAGTGAAGACAAGTTTAGAAATTATTCAACAAAATGCTGATTGGATGCTCAAATTTCAGAATCTTGGCCACTGGAAAGAACATCACACAATTTAAAAAGTCTCAGATGTGAAAAAGTGATGGATTTAATCCCAAAATTGACATCTTTTTTAAAAATAAAAAATGCTTACCATCCTTTCCCATTTAATTCTATAACAAAATTATTCTTTGGATTACTTTGGGTATTTTATATCAAAGTTTTGCTTGATTGCTTTGATGCAATTCTCACATCCTCCGTGCAAAAGACATTAAAAGGTCACTAAATCTCTTTCGCGAGTCAAACCATGTAAAATCAGTTAAGCCCTTCAACAATATGACCACTGAATAAAAACCTTTCACTGCTGTTTTAAGATGCAGACACCAAATGATTTTAAACTTCTATTAAAACCTTACTGACATTGAAAAGGGTACTGTAAAAAATATTTGCATCTCTATTAGGCCACATTGCATGTGAGAAACAGAGGGAAAAATCTTTTTGCATGCACACAGACTCGACAGGCCTTAGGTGTGATGTGCTCATGGCCAGCATCCATTGGTTCCTGTAGGAAGGTTGTTGATCTCATGAGTTCCACCTTCAGGCAGAGAATTCCTCAATTGTTTTGAGGTGAATACAGTGGCAGGAACCCCATTATCTTAATCATTAACTTTTTGAAAGAAAGAAACACACAAAGAAAGGAAGAAACACAAAGAAAGAAAGAAAGAAAGAAAGAAAGAAAGAAAGAAACACACAATGAAAGAAAGAAACACACCAAGAGAGGGTGAGAGAGAGAGAGAGAAAGAAAGAAAGAAAGAAAGAAAGAAAGAAAGAAAGAAAGAAAGAAAGAAAGAATCTAATTGACAAAGTTAGTGAGGGGCTCCACCTTTTACAACCTAGCTGTGTTTGAAATCCAAGCGGGCACTCAGTCAATTTCTGTGTAAGATGTAAAAAGAAAAAGGCTTATCCTTAGTTTGAAGTAAGTAAGTGAATTGTAGAATAGTGGGCCAACCAAATAACATATATTTTTCCTTAATATCTCAACATTTTGAGCAAATGTTTTCATGAAAGTTTGCTTGAGCAATGTCTTCAGTAACAATTTTATTCAAAAAACATAAGATACATAAAATCATTAAGACAAACCAATGTAGAAGAAGGGTTGCGTCTGCAAGGGCATCTGGCATAAAACCTCTGCCAAATTATCAATGTGGATTAATCCGCTGTGTCGACCTCTTGGTGGAGAATACAAGGGAGCAGCCAAAAGGTACATTTACAATGTAGAAGAAAAAAAGGACATAGAATTTCAAAAGAGTAAATGAAAAGATAACAGTATCTTAGATCATAAAATTCTTTTTAAAATGTCTGCAGTTTTACCTTATGGTCTTTACAAGATCTTTAATTTTGCCCATAAAATAAACAATTGGTCAGTGGATGACCTCTGATTGCACCATCAAAGGGTGCCTGTGGTCGGACTGTGGTGTCTGCATGTTGTCCATTTTCCAGATAAGGTTAGAGCAGGAGCTCACAATCAGACACACACAAACAGGCACTTGAATACATCTGGCCAAATTCCATTTCTGTGAGCATTTGTAATGGGCATTTGTCTAAGTATCATATGTAGGCTGGAATGTAAGAAAGACATAAGGGCACAGAAAGACACCCTGTACCTCAAATTTCCACATGGTGGTTTAAAGAATATCAGCTTTCATCACCTCATTTAAAAATAGAAAATGTTTCCATCTGTGTGTTTGCTCATTATTAATGAGTCTATTGTCTTATTTTGTCAAATGTTTGTTTAGGCTATCATGCACCAGGAGAACTCTGACCAAATATAATCATGTGTTATTATCTGGTGCTGATAGATGTATGAAAACTGCATGTGCATAATCTAATATGTTTGTGCAGCAAACACAAATTTGTGCCTGTATGAGAATATGAAGTAATGACAATATAAAATGCACTCTATTGAAATATGAATAATACTCCACAGTATCAGTGTTTACACTGACATAATAATAAATAATAAAGCTCAGTTAAATTCCATTTTGTTCAGTTACTGTTTTATTTGAACTATTCTAATGTTCATATTAATTATATTATAAGAAATACTTTATTTAATTATTTTACCACAGTCGTTACTCACAATTTAGGAACTCACGATTTGAAGTCTTTGGAAGAAGAAGACTTCTGCTAGTTATCTCATGGTCCTTATGGCAACTGGCAGTCAGCATAAAAAACTGGACATTTGCAATGTATAAAATACAGTTAAATAAATAATGATCAACACTAGTTTCAAATAAGTTGTGGCAAATCAAAGTCAAATCTGACCAACTGCCAATTTAAGTGTCTCTTTATGTTAGTTTCATTGATGAATATATTGATGAATTTTGTGAGACCATAAATTTACACTTTAGGAACTTATGATTTGGCCCCTTCAGACTTCTGCCAGTTGCTCCATGCTGCTTTAATTTGTTTGTCAAAATGCTGATTTTAAAAAAAAGATCATCCTTATGGCAAACCGTACATTCACTGTGATGTTTTTGATTATAATTATAATCTGATTCGTTCATATTTCTCCATCAGGTGACAAGGTAAGGAAAATAAACCATAAAATCATGGAAAACTGATTTTGTATACAGCTCACCTGCCTTTACATCATATTTTTACCGAAGTGAAGAAAGTCAGTGCAGATTTAGGATAAAGGTAGCACACATGAGAGAAAAGGAAGGTTGAAGGTTGAAGACATAAACTTTTAGAGTCTGGAGAGAGTCTAGAGAGTGAAAAATTTGCAGTTAAAGCATCCAAGTAACACTACCTTATGTAAGTAAAGTAGCATCGCAAGACAGAAAAGTAATATAAAAGTACAGAAGCTAACTCTGGCAGGCTATTAGGCCTCAAGCATTCTAAGACCCCTCTAGGCTCAACCCTGCATAACCTTTATTAAACAGAAGAAAGTACAAAGAAAATGTTTTAGTAGTTTTACTGACCAATTTAATTGAATTTTGCAAATATACACAAGTTTAGAATTTGATGGCTGAAACACACTTAACAAAAGTTACGACAGAGTTAAAATAAGACTGAGAAGTGCGCAGAACATTCAAATAACAAGAGTTTGGATGACTCCACATTAAGCAAGGTAACTGGAAGCAAGTGAGGTATCACATTAATTTAAGTCTTTCAGCATCTGTAATTCATAATACTTTGAAAAATGTGCCTTTGGCTGCTCCCTTGTATTCTTTTCAAGGGGTTGCCATAGCAGATTAATCTGCATTGATAATTTGGCAGAGGTTTTTTTTCAGTAGATGCCCTTCCTGACACAACCCTCCTTGGCGAAAGGGGGTTGTGTCTCCACCTGGAACTAAAACGGGAACTTTTCACTTACAAGGCAATAGGACAATAGACCATGGACTGTTGAGCAGTGAACAGTTATATCAAGCAAGAATGGACAACATTTCCAATTGTAAAACTGTTTCAAAGCAAATAAAATAGGTTATTAAAAGAAAAGGTGATGTGACACAATGGTAGCCATGCCTCTGTCCCAAAATTTGTTGAGTCTGCTGGAGCCATCAAATTCTAAATGTGTGTATATTTACAAAACACAAAGAAGTAGGCCAGTTAAACTACTGAAAATCTTTTCTTTGCACTTTCAGCGGTTAAATAAAGGTTCAAGTAAGATGTCACAGATGTTTTGGTTTTGATTGCATTTCAGAAAATAACACAACTTTTCTGTCAGTGACATTTGTATTTAAAAAGTCAGTCTTGCTTTGTTCCAGTTGTCATCAGGATGTGTGGGATGTGACTGTCTTTGTTCCCGAGATTCATTCCTTCTGTCTGTAGCAAAAGTTCACACTGAATTTGGAAAAAGGGCTTTCAGATTTGCAGCTCCCTCCTCCTGGAATGAGCTACAAATCAACTAAAACTTAAGGAGCTGGTATCCTTAAATTAATTTAAGGTGATTTTGAATGATTTGGAGGGAGTTACTCCGGGGTACAAATGTTTCGTTTGAATATTAACATTTGATTAACACCCTGGCATTTTAGGCTTCACTGGCATTGAAGTTCATTCGTTTTGGTTGCTTTGTGTTTTGATCTTCATCTCCTGTACAATGGGTATACTTATTTTGTGCATTTTTGTGTGTTACTTGTCTGTGCAACTACCATTGACTAAACTGCCATCTGTCTTGGCCACAGTAATCTTGTAAAAGAGGTTATTAATCTCAAGAGTTCTTTAACCTAATTAAATAAAGGTAAAAAAAATAAAAAGTACTTTGAGTAATATGACAGTTAGTTTAATGTCAGAAAATAAAAAATCATAATATTTACCATTGAAACAAAAATTAGACATACATGTAAATATTCAATTAAAGTACACTAAAGTACCTGATGTAGTTGAATATGTTACTTGGTGTAATCCTTGAATTTTTACTTTAAATGCTTGTGTTTCCTAGCTTATTAGACTGTTGTGAATTGAATTAAATAGAGAATTTGCTCCTGTTACACTCCTCACAGTCTTTGTAATCCTTGGCGATGTTTGCTAATTCATTTGGCTGAATTTTAAAAAAAGAACACTATCCAGCTGATTGTATAAATCTAATGCAGCCCATGCTTCATTTTGCATGACAGCTTGGTTGCTCGTCTTCATCAAAATATGCTTGAACAGGATTTCCACCAACAAGTGTGATTGCTTCTTGGAGATAACAACTTGAACACAGAACATGTACAAACTACACAATATGTGTTTTGGAGTGTGTGTGTGCAGCAATGCATTCCACCATGATAATCTTATCTTCGTCTTGATGAGCCTAAAGACCTTTGAACTGCAGGGCAACACTCTTGCATACACCAGCAAAAACAAAATAAACTTGTAGTGATGGAAGGATGAAGCACTTTGTGCAAGTGAGAAACAGGGACTAGAAGATGTAACTAAACAACAGATAAGGTGGATAACAAATTAAAAAATGGAAAACAAATCATTTAGATTTACAGAGGATCATTTACAGAAATTCTAAATTGAGTCTACAGAGTAAAGGAAGAAAGGAAGGAAGAGTAAATGCTTGCTCAGATGAAAGGAAAAAAACATGCTGGAGCCACTAATACTTATCACCTTTCTTTCAGATTTAATTAGAGGCACACTAAGCTACAGCATTCTTGTCAATCACCAGTCACTATTCAAAGACGTGACCTCATTTCAGTCTGGAACACAATCTGCCTATCTGCATAAACACATGCTAATGTGCTGAAGTGACTGTCACCTGTCCTTACAGAGTAAACCAATGCACCCAGTTGATCAAAGGCAATCAACAGATTTTTTTAAAATGTAAAACAGCTCATGTGAGAAAAAAAAAAGTCTGAGCTCAGTAGGTGCTTGGGAGTTAATCTCCACTGAAATACACAATGAGGGCCAGTACAAAAAGTCAAACTCAAATGATCTTGTATCTTGTACTGCAAAGAAAAACTTTCCCTAGAGCATTTGTTTTATTTTAATTATTCTTGATCTTTCCACCCCAATTGTGTTTTCATACACTGTATTTTTAAAAAGTTATATAAAATATAGCACGAGTTTGCTTGCTGATTGATTATGTAGACTTAATCTGTTACTCCAGCTCACATTTTCTAACTTTCACCAATCTTAAATTTTATAGCTTTTATATCATATGTGTATATTATGCTTCTTACCCCCGGATGATACTGACTCAGGTAATGTCCTTCAAGATGGTTTATTAAACATTGTGCAGCTGGAACTAAAAATTTCTAGAACTTTTTTCGCATATGCATCTGAACTCCCAAATACAGTATTTCATGCTTAAAAGTGTCCCTTTAAATGTAAAGTGCAATAAAAGCCACAAATATATGCTGTATACTTTTATTCATACTTGCATTCATAAGGAACAATTCTAATCTATAAAGAAATAGTGTTAAAATCATCAGCAGTTCAGCAATGTACAATATAACTATATGAGCTGTTCCTGGCATTACAAACTGTGCACCCTTGTATGGAATAAAACAGCTTTATACCTATTCCAAATTAATGGTATTCTTACTTTCTGATAAATTGTGGTAAATTATCCCAATTATTCTAATACACTAGATATTTTCGCAGCATTATTTCAGGCTTCTGGAAAAGCCACATTATTTGTTGTCACACAGTAATTTTGTAATAATATTTCTTCTTCTTTTGGTTGGTTCCGTTAGGGGTCACCACAGCAGATCATCTGCCTCCATCTCACCCTATAACTTGCATCCTCGTCCCTCACACCAACTCTCTGCATGTCCTCCTATAGTCACTACATCCATGAAACTTCTCTATGGTCTTCCCCTTTTCCTCCTGCCTGGCTGCTCCATCTTCAACATCATGTGTCAAGTACATCCACTATCCCTCCTCTAAACATGTCCAAACCATCTCAGCCTTGCCTTTGTGACGTTGTCTCCAAACTTCTCAGCCTTCGCTGTCCCTCTGATGAACTAATTTCTAATCCTGTTCATCCTGGTCACTCCCGAAACAAAATCTCAACATCTTCAATTCTGCCAACTTCTTCTTTGTAAAAGTGGTTATCTGCTGTCAGAGGGCATGAATGGCAGAAAAAAAGTAAAAATTTACAAAGAAAGATTTTCTCAATAGTTAAGGCCTAAGTAGGGTGACCAGAATTTAAAGAGACTAAATGTGGGGCTATTTGTGTGGGACAATGTGGGAAATGTTAGCAATACTGGGAGGTAATATGAAAATTCATCTCTACTGAACCATTTGAGCTCTCTGCCACACAGTGTAACAGTTTCCCACAAGCCATTAGATACCTCAACACTCAAGGACTAGGCTGGAAACACACAAGCACACACACTCAAATAAATAGAATCCCACTCAATACTACACTGTTTATGTTTAAAATTTTTTTTAAGTGTTTATTTGTCTTCTAATATTTAATGATATTTGTATTTATACACTTTTGCATCTCTATTTTCTAAATATCCTTCGTACTTTATTCTTTCCAGGACTGTAACAGTCAGCACTGCTTTGTCATTCTTTTTGTTCTCACTAATTTTAAGCTGTTTATCTGTTTGCACTGTCCTCTGTTTCTTACTTGTGTTTGTAGCACCATGGTGCTGGAGAAACATTATTCCTTTTCATGCATTACCTGTACCTGCTTCGAATGACAATACCCCCACCCGACCCCCTACTACCCACCCACACATACACCCCACTACACACACACACAGACACACACACACACACACACACACACACACACACACCACCACCACTCACCCACACACACAACCCCCGATTTGCCTTGACATGAAGTTAATACAATAATGATAAAAGTAAGCTTAAGTTTGTTCGTATGGTCTCATGATAGTTTTTACATCCTCCTGCCTGTATTTTCTTTTATCTCACTGTTATTTCAGCTGCTGTTGTGTCTGATAACATCTCTGAGTTTCAGTAGGGTTGCAACCATAGACTGGAATACCTTTTTGAGCCATACTGTATCTGACACACAGTAATGACACACAAATATATTGTGTCATTGCACAACATAGTTTCCCTTGTATGAAATCAAAGAAAAACTCCATTTCCCAGTGTATTCTGCAGCTTCATATTCTTTGGGATTTCCAGCATATTTCCAGCATATATTTAAATCTGCAAAGCTCATGACTTTTTGGTAACGTTCCCTGATGGCCATAGCATTAGACAGGCCAATCATCACTTTGTTGTTATAAAACATCTTCCTTGCTTTCTTAATATGCATCAAGGGCCAGACTTTTGAAGTCTACATGTCCTGCAGAGCCAGTCAAAATGTAGGACATTTTCTCAAGATTCAGGACGGGGGGACATGGGATAAAAATACTGTGCAGTCTCACATGAAGAGGTACATCATCAACCTTGGCTTAAGTGCTGCTCATGTCTGAACTCTGCAGAACAAATTTACCCCATTGGACCAAATCAAAAGGCAACTGAATAAAAAAAGGGATAAATATTATTTTATAGCAGTCCATTTTCTCAGTAAGGGAAATATCCAAGACTTCAGTTTTCGTAACCTGCTACAAAGGTAGTTTATACCATACTGTGACATATTTTGTTTCATCATATGCAGGTGCAGCCTTTAGGTTTTTAATATTAACAACAGGCTGATGAGTCTTTAACAAAATCCTTATAAGTTACCTTGTGATGATAAAATCAAAATCAGAATACTTTATTAATCTCAGGGGGAAATTGCATTGTGTTACAGATGCTTAGTTAGATATAAATTAATATAAATTTGAAAGGAAAGGAAATGAAGATTATCAGAATCAAATTACATAAACAAATAAACATCTGCATAAATTGCAAAATGTAGCACGTGTTATTTTGAGATTCTAAGTTTTAATAGCGACTCTTTCAACGCTGTTTCTTTTTCTACGGTCCTGTCATAATGTTTATATTGGGCACTTTACAGAGTGAGTCCTAAATTTTGTTGCACTGCACACATGTGTCTTGCACTGACAATAAAAGCTATTCTATTCTATTCTATTCTATTCTATAACTCCAAAGTTAAATACTAATATGTAACATATACAACATAAAACAAGGACAATCAGAATCTGAATACTTAATTAATCCCAGGGGGCAAATTGTATGTATCAAGGAGTGACAGTGAGGAGTTATAGAGTTTGATGGCCACAGGTAGGAATTATTTCCTATACCTGTGACCATCAAACCAATGCAGGGCTGCATATGATTGATATGATTTCATGTCTGTATTTCTGTAAAGAAATATTTTAATTTCAGACATCCATTTTTCCTTTGACGGAGAATTCTGTGCTATCCTCCAGTGTTTTTTTTTAACATTTACCAGTAAAATCCTCCTATGGTCAGTTTAAATTAAGACTTGTCCTTCACAATAGTGGAGGTGATGTGGGACTTGGCACCAGCACTGGCCACTTTTTCCCTGAGGCCAGAGGAAAAAGAAGAGAAAACATCTGTTCCAGGCAGAAAAATTTTACTAATACTGCAGATTTTTTTTCTAAATTGTCTTCATTCAGAAGCGTCATGTAAAAACAGAGTGGTGACAGAATATTTCTACGGACTGTCTGCAGTATGGCCCTGCAGATAAACTGCTCTCCATGGGAGGACAAGTTCGCAATCACCTCACTCTTACATACAGAGAGCTGGGAGAAGTAAGGTGACTATTTTGCGTCTTAGTTTCTGCATTTTGAGTAGGAAAATGAGGTGTCCTGAAAGAAACACACGTACACATACAGGTGATATCACTAAGCATACCCCTAAAGTCAGTTCTTTCTTTCGTGCGCTCACGCACCGTGCGCACTGGCAGTGTGATCCTCAGCATCAGCACAACTCAGCTTACTTTGTCTGGTTGCCTTTACTTTTTGTTTATTGTATTTGCCGACCTGCTCTGATAGACCCCCAGTCTACTCGGCGTCGGGGTCAACAAGCGCCCACAACAATGGTGCTTCTACAGAGTTGTCTGCCAGCAATCTTTTTACGTGATACTCCTGCCTGAGGACTGGCCTTGGATTTTTTGGTTTAATAATAATAATAATAATAATAATAATAATAATAATAATAATTTGGGTTAAAAACACAACAGAAATTATTTTAAAATCATGGCTGAGATCAAACGTCTTCAGAAATGCTCACCTTAATCACAAAGACAACAGGGATAAAGATAAGATTTCGGATTTAATCCACTCAGTCGTTCTTATCAGAGATTTCCACCCAAACTTACAGGATTTCATAGGTCTTGCTTTATATCATCAAGTGCTCCTGTGAGCTGTTGATGTTTCCCATGCATCATACTGAGTGGATGTTATACTGAGTATTTACTGAAAAGGACGCGCAGTGAGCATATGGTATTGACTGTCCCCTTCCTTGATCTGAAAAACAACAAAATCAGATATATAATCTCACATCTTTTGCAGTGAAATGATAAAAAAAAGGTTATTAAGCAACTTCAAAATGCACAATAATAAGACTACTCGTGACATTTTTGCATATTAGTATTTATGAAAGCTCGCCAACGTGGAAATCAAGGCATCATTTTGTGAAAATCAGCCCCACGATGCTTTATACCACTGCTTTCTGAACACTTTTGGCTTTATCAGGGATATTTGTGAGTTAATCATGTGTTGCACACACCTACTACAGATTACACTCTAGAATGGGCCGACAGAGGACGCACAAGCTTTTCCCAACACATTGCCACGGTGGTCAGGTGTCGAAAGTTTTCTATCAACTCCTATAAGTTTGCTGCAAAGCTGTGACGTGCTTTTTGCTTCTGGGTACTTTAAGACGTGGTTTACATGTTTGAACTCAAATCGGGATCTTTTCCTAAACCCTGAACATAAGACTTTAAGTTTGGCCCTTAAGGCAAACGTCTCCCCTCCCCTCCGTCTGTTTTACATATTGTGCGCTCCAGAGATCACTAGTCCTTCACAATGAAAAGCATTGATATGCACATGTCCCTCCCAGGAGCCAGCGAGCCGTTCGCCTGTATTTCAACTTGAATCAAACGACCGAGCCATTCGCATTTAATGACAATACAGTGCAGCAGCGGTCTGAAAGCAAGCCATCAGAGGTGGGAAATGCATAATCAGAACAGTGCGCTACCGTGCCTCTTGGCACACCAGGCACCTGAGATGAATGGAGTTGGTGGCGCCCTGAAAACGGGGGTGTGTGTTTGTGGGCGGAGATTTGGCCGGTCATTCTCTATAACAGGAGATATAAATCACGCCGATATCGGGAAAGAAGATGCAACTGTGGTTGTGGTCTTGCTGTTGCTCCAAGAGTTCTCTCCCCGTCCGACAGAAATCCGCTGATTGCTGACGCGCACTGCGACTTGGCCAGCACTTTTGGCACATCATCGGAGAAGCCTGAGCTCAAGATGCCTCGGTGTTTGCTTATCAACAGGTTTTCTTCCTACAAGAAGCACTTTATGAGAAGATATGAGGAGACACCACTTGGTAAGTTTTCTGTTTTCAATACACCTATTGAAGGCATCCGCTTATTGTAACTGCTGGACGTACAGTGAATAACAGTCATGACCAAGTTACCTGCAGACGCAGAACAGCCAAGTGGCAGATATGATGGGAATTTACCTTTCACTTAGCTTCTTGGATATGTCTAAATCCTGTGTGACGCCTGGGAAAATAGTTGATGCTTGATGGTCAGGACTGAGATGAATGTAGGCTGTAACATGACACCAAGAATGAAAACAAGTTTAGTGGTTTATTAGATTACCTATCCATTTAAATGACCTGACTTAATTTTCTGTGTCTCCAGAATTTGATCCAGCAAGCCTGGGACCTGCTGAACCTATAATAGAGGACCAACCCACCATGCTAATATCGGACTTGTTAACCCCCCCTGCACCTCAGTCCCCAATTACCCCAGTGTCTTTGTCCCCTTCACCTCTGGGCCCTTTGGACATCCAAGCTTCTCCCTCAAGCAGCAGCATCGAGGAAGAAGAGGACGGAGGACGTACTTCAGATCCATCTAGTCCGGATACTATCCAGCACGTCTACCGCTGTTTGCAGTGCAATAAGGCCTACACCAGCCTCTCAGCACTTTCCCAACACCAGGAGTCACACCAGCTCCCCCCCTGTGTGCAGCAGACGCCATCTAAGAGCACTGAGGCCTCTGCACATCCAGGCTTCCACTGCCAGCACTGCCGTAAGGTGTACACCAGCCTAGGTGCCCTGAAAATGCACATTCGGTCACACACACTGCCCTGTGTGTGCACCAGTTGTGGCAAGGCCTTCTCCAGACCGTGGCTCCTGAGAGGACACATTCGCACACACACAGGTATGTCAGACAATTGGATTTCCCAGATCCATTGGCTTGTTAACAGTTGGTCGCACCTTGTTCTCATTGATATTCATTGATGTCTCCTGATGTGTGAGCAAATGTTATTG
>VUQH01055967.1:0-16171 GCA_015106775.1 Etroplus canarensis | reverse complement strand
ACAGAGTATAAAATATAAAGCAAATATTAAATATACAAATATACAAAAATCTATACATCCAAAATGCAAGAGAGAGAGACGGAGAGAGAGAGAGAGAAGGAGAAAGAGAGAACTTTTGATCACTTTTCTGCTGTAACTGTTAAACTCTTTGTAGAAATTTATGAAGGATCTTACAAGCAGTAGTCTGAGTTTCACTTTCATTTCTGATTGAATGCAAAGTAATCTCTCTCCCTCTCTCTCTCTCTCTCTCTCTCTCTCTCTCTCTCTCTCACACACACACACACACACTTTAAAATTCACCTACTGGAGCTTGGCTCGAAGCCAGAAATGAAACTATGGTGGATCTTGAAAAGGAACACACTACTGTTAAAACACCAGGTTGTTCTGATGTAAAATAATAATAATAATAATAATAACTGGACTGAGATAAATCCTTTCAAAAACGTTTCACCTTTAATATGACCTGTAGCATTTACAGTTACATTTAAAAATAAACAAATTTGTTAGGGGGAAACATAAAAAAGAAAAAATGTACAAAGAGCTGGTTGCATGAGTGTGCACACTAGCACTAAAATTTTGTTGAAACAAAGTATTATTTTTAGGATGTATGAGAGTTACCTAACATTTACTACTGCACTCAACCTAAAAGCAAAGTGATGATGATGATGAGAAGCTCTTTCGTTCTTAAGTAACTTTATCATAGACCAAAGTAGTGGGGAGTCCTGAGGGGCTCATGGAGATGTTCAAAAGCCAATTTCATAACAATCCCACAAACAGCTGTTGATGTATTTGATCTGGATCAGACAGTGGGACCAAGGGGCAGCCAGGGGTGGCCTCCACAGACTAAAGGCCACCACACCAAACATGTTCTGAAGTCCATTAAGAGAACGTTAAGAGGAGACTAATCATTTAAAATGTAATTATCTTATGAGCTTCGTGAACAATTAAAAAAGAATCATTTTAGCAACCAAGACATCTTTTTAAAACAAAATCAACAAGAGCAGTGTGAGATGGCATACAAAACACTGCAACACATTCCTGGAGCCATCTAATATGTCCTTCAAATCCTTCCTGGAAAAGGACACATTTGTGGAAGCGTCCTTGGAAATGGGACTGCCTTTGGTGCCCCTCTGTGACATTTTCAAACTGTGCCAATCCAGACCCTGATCTGAGAAATGGTGTTGAAGAATCTTTCAGAAACTTCCAGATCTAGATCCAGATCAACTTCAAAATTTAACCACTTTTACATTGGGCCAACCCCTGCCTTTAGTAAAATTTTCACGCAAATCCAACGTTTTACATAATCCTGCTGACACGCACACGCACACGCGCACACGCACACGCACACACGAACACACACACACACACACACACACACACACACACACACACACACACATCAAATCAAGAAGATCTTACTGTCTGGCATCAGTTTCTGTGCCACCCCAAGGTAATAATGGCCAAGTCTGCCACAAAAATGATTCCTCACTTACTGCATTTCAAGTTTTAGGAGTTTCAGGTTTGACCTCTTAGAAAAAATTCCAAAAGCTTTTTCCTGCCCCAAATGAAATTCATAGCAGTGACTTGGTATTCAGAATAATTTAGAATATTGTTTTATTATTTAGAATACAATATTGTTAATATACTGCACCAGGATTAGGCAAATGATTTTTTTCTCTTTATGTTCCTCTCTGATCAAAAATAAATAAATAAATAAATAAAATTATAAAACAGAACAGAGAACTCACAATTTCCTCATTCCAACTTTAACAAACTCAGTTTTCTCTAAGCCTGCATTCTGGAATGGGGACCTGGGTTTTTAGTCCAATTTGACTTTTCTGCCCAATTTCATTTTTACATTGTAGCCTTTGTGCTTGCATAGAATTTGCATTTCTGTTATTACTGCTGCTAAGGAGGCTACGTGATCGGTCTGGTTTTTTAGTTTGCTTGTTTGTTTGTTGTTGGCAGGATTACACGAAAAGGTTCAGAAGGATTTGGACAAAAACTTTACCAGAAATGGGGCTTGGCCCTGAGGTAAAAAGGATTTGCTGGCAGATGTTCTGACAGACCTCTTCAACATCTCCCTCAGTCAGACCTTCATCCTCACATGCTTCAAAACATCCATCATAGTTCCAGTGGCAAAGAAACCCAACTGCTCCACAGAGGACGCAATATCCACCACCCTACCCTCACTCATCTGGACTATAAAGACAAATATGCCAGAATTCTGAACAGAATCAGAATTCTGATTTTAACTCAGCATTCAACACCATCATCACCCAGAGACTAATACAGAAACTCCACCCATTAAGCCTGGACACTGCCACATGTCTCTGGATTTCTGACTGAGAGACCTCAGTTGGTCCATGCTGGGAAAAACATCTTAAGATTTATCACACTGAGCACTGGATCCCCCTCAAGGCTGTGTACTCAGTCCACTGTCGTTTACACTGCTAACACATGACTGTGCATCCAGGGGAACCTAATAATCAAGTCTGTGGATGACACCACAGTGGTGGGACTCATCTGTGGAAATGATGAATCAATGTACAGGGAAGAAGCTGATCACCTTGAGGGCTGGTGCAGACAGAACAATCTGGAACTTTTTTATATTCTGCCAGCTGGAATGGCCTTTCTGACCAGGCACATGGACCACCTCTGAGCAGTTTTACGCTACAGGGGGCACTGCAATATGTATGTAATAATTCTATAATAATTGAATACATTGCTAAAAACTGAAATAAACCACAAAGCAATGGAAAATCATCTCTTTATTCACATTTTTCTAGATGCAGAAATGTCATAGCTGGATCCCTCAAAACTGTGAATTTTAAAAAATTTGAACAAAATCCTTTCAAACCACAGAAAATTTGTTTTGAGTGAGTTCATAAGATATTTGAGACAGTCGTTTTTATAAACTGTACAAAAGCTAAGTTAAAATGCAAAATGTGTTTTCTTTGTAAAAATGCACATCAAAATAAACTATTTCCGATACAGTGCAAGTGTACCAGGAACTTCTATAGAGGAAGGCACAAAGTCAAACATTACTTTTCAGTGGCAGAAGTGCAGCTGCGATATTCAAAACTACAATCTCCAAGAAAATGACATCACTTACTGTTGCAGCAGTGAGTGGCTCACATGAAAACCACCTGAGAGTTCATGGTGACAGCATGCTGACTTTATGCAGGAAGTGCTGCGAACAGCTGATCAGGTCAATAAAGCATCTGCATATGGATTTTTTTGTTGTGTGCACCCCCATTAATGGTAGAAAACAGCACCCTGGGACACATTAAATGTATGATGTGTAAGTGAACCTCCTCCGGTTTTATATTCAAAAAGAAATATTCCGCTATTTTATTTGGTTGCAATTCTTCCAGCATTTAAAAATAGATATGCAAATAGAGTCCGCAGCCTTCCCATAGGTCTTAAAGTGATAAATTATCCACTGCTGCTTCCTATCTCAGTTTTGGTTTTCCAGACTGTGGAGAAGGATTTAACATCCACTTTAATTTCACAAAAGAGCGCTGTTGTTGACTTGAGTTTCCAAGGTCAAGTTGATGGTTTTTGTTAACGTTCTTGCTGTGTTAGACCTTTTTTAACAGGAGGCCATAAGGCCGGATGGCCTTATTCACAATTTCCTTCACTTCTGTGTCTGATTTTCCATCCGGGATTCGAACCAACCAGTACTTGTCGTCCTTGTGTTTCTCTCTGTACTTGGGGTTAATCCGATTCTGCAGAATCACTTGGTACGTCCTGCCGTCCTTTGTGGAAGTGAATGTTTTTGCATACGGGACCGCCTCTTTGATGTAAGGAGTGGAATAAATCCCCCTCCCATGCGCTTGACCTTCACCTGGCTGTTAAATAAAATTAAGAATTAGAATTTAATTTATTGAATATGTTTAATTCACTCCAGCAGTTGTCATGATAACTATGACAAACAGACCTTGTAGTGATCTTTGATGATGCCTTCAGCACCACTCAGTGATGTCCCATGGTAGGACACAGGCCACTCTCCTGGCACTGACCTGGTGCTGCGGTATTGATTTCCCAGCCATTTATTATCATCATACTTATCCAAGACCTGAGACAAAACAAACACTTATCAATATACAGTGTAATCACTGATACTGGAACCAAACCAGTGATGAGCTGGAGTATTGGACTACATCACTGCATCCAGCTGAGATGTTAAATCACTGGTCAGCAAAAGCAATGTTTCCTGTTTGGTTAAAGAAAACAAAAACCTGTTTTTCTGGTCTTGTGGGATGCATAAATATTAAAATACAACTGCCATATGCACCTGTAGGCATATAAGGTATACAATGCTTATAAAAAGTATTGAGCCCCTTGGATATATTTTCAGTGCAAAAATGACTAAAACAGTTTGAAGCAGTGTGTTTATTCCATCTTTCACCATGCAAACAGTTGGCATATTATTTACCACATTTATCTTCATATTCAAATTCTTGGATATTTCATCCTTTTATTGCTTTAATAAATTTCATTGTCAGTATTTAATTTGGAATTTTTGACAAGGCTGACAAGGCTTCTTTTATGTCAAAATGACAGTTTTTCAAAATAATGTCAATTAATTAAAAATATTGTAGCAACCCTAAGAGGTGTGGTCACCAATGTGAAGACTCATGGGACTGTTCATGTTTATGTTCATGTGTAGTTTGTGATGTTATGGCAATGTCGCATTTGTGGTGTGTTGGCACCTCAAGGATGTTGTTGATTGATGATGTGGCGTAATCTGATTGGAGCGTGTCACTGTGATTGAGATTAATGTGGCTGTTAATGTTCTAAAACACCCCTTATCTATCTGACCAACCCACCTTAATCATAAGAAACAATTACAGTAAAGCATCCTTCTGGCAGACCGAATCAGCACCTGCCAGTGGTGGTGACATTTTCAAAGTAAATCACTAAGCAACACTATTTTGGGGTAAAAAGTGCCTGCTCGGTGTCACTAATATTATTTTAGGAAAAAAAAGGTGTAAGTTTACCATAAAGATGATGATATGTACAGGTCAATGTGCTGTGTTATGTTCATTGGTTATTAATGAACTCTTGTGGATAAGACACTACACACAATAGTTTGTGTGAAATACATCAAGTGTTGACAAATATTGTGCAATGACAAAACAAGAGTGTAAAATGAGAGTGAGAATTCAAAAACTGAATGTAAATTAAAAGGGAAAAATAAGTTAAAAAGAGGAACTGACGTGATTGTGAAGACAGATGTGACTGTATTCATTTAAAAAAATTATATTTATATTTAAGTATAATTATTATTGTATATAAAACAGTTATTTTCTTACCTTAATATTTATTCTTAGTTTATTATTTGCTTTGCTCATTGTCTTGTGAAATCTAGTTAGAAAGTTGCATCCGGTTAGAATAAGCTCGGTAAAAAAAGGTTGGTGTAATAAACTAAAGCTTCAGTCTTTTTAGTCACTAATTTGTGTTTTTCCTATTTGGTTCAGTTCTTTATTGCCAACAGATAATCTCTTAATAATGACTGAAATATATTATATATGATAGATGACAGACTGATTAGACACCAGAAGAGGAGGAACCGTGAAGACGAGTTGAGACTTAAAAGAAAATTCAAAGGAGACACAATTCATCACAGTTTAAAAGGGGCCATTATAGCACATTAGAAGCAGAAGCTATCAGACCCAGGTTGGTAAGATTTAAAAACTGACCTGGCAACATACAGTCTTACATGACAGCTTAATTAACATCAAACCTGTCATGGTCCACCTGTCCTCCAGTTTCACACCTGCCTGTTCTTTCTGTCTCTCTTGCTCTTTGCTCTGTCTGCTTCTCCTCTGTCTGGGCCGGGTTAGGATGATTAACTCAAGTTTGCTTAGTCCTCAGGTGGGTGGACATGTTCATGGAGGGGTGTGGCTGCACACCTGCTCCAGATCCATCATTGGAGGGATACTTAAGCCCAGCTGTTCTCTCCACACTAAGCCCAGCGAAGTACTATTCTAGTTATGCTCATGTTACTTAGCTCTGTGCCTTATCAAATCTCTCTCTCTGCCATATCCTTAGCACACCTGCCAAGATGCACACTGGAAGCCCTGAGGTCCTACCTGACCTACTCTCACTGCGGTTTCTGGACCTCTCTAGAATCCGTGCAGCAGATGTATTAAGAAGAGCAATAAAGTTGGTTGCTAAGTTAAACAGTGAGAGAACTGTGTCATAAAAACATAAACAAAGGAGTAAAAACGGCAGCGCGGTGAATCATGATAACTTTGGATTCCCTGAAGCCACTTGAGAGTTTGAAGCTGACGGGGAATGTCGACAGCAACTGGCGCACCTTCAAACAACGGATTCTCCTGTACGTCGTGACCATGGGACTGGAAACAAAGCCGGACGCAAGGAAAGTAGCATTGCTTCTGACTATTGCAGGCCTGCAAGCTATCGAAGTGTACAACACATTTGTTTTTGATAGTGAAGATGACAAAGACAAACGGGATAAGACGCTTGAGAGATTTGATGTCCACTGTTCTCCTAAGAAGAACGAGAAGTATGAGAGATATGTGTTATGGTCTCGGGTGCAGCAACAACGTGAGCCCTTTGATAACTGTCTGACTGACCTGAAGCTTAAAGCGCAGTCGTGTAACTTTGGTACACTGAAAGACTCCATGATCCGAGACCAGATCGTTTTTTGGCGTGGGGGATAAAAAGGTCAGAGAAAGACTGCTGAGGGAAATAGAGCTCACGCTTGATGGAGCTATCAAGATCTGCCAGGCCAGTGAACTCCCAAATACATTTGAGGACTTTCAGCAAGATGGCGGCTGGCGCAGCTAATGTGAGTGACAACGTGGCAGTTAGTGCAGTTGCTGGCTGACCCGCACCAGGCATCCCTGGTGTTTCACAATGAGATCTTCTCCTGCAAGTGCTGTGGCTCACGACATAAGCCTAAGCACTGTTCAGCTTTTGAGATGGCACTATTACCAAGCACATCATCGACTAGTGTTATCTCACATGCAAAATCCATCTTTGCCAGACATGGCATACCACACATAGTGGTAAGTGACAATGGTCCATGCGTCAACAGCCGAGAATGGCAGAAGTTTGCAGAACAGTACAAGTTCAAGCATGTCACATCCAGTCCTCTGTACGCTCAGTCAAATGGAAAGGTGAAAAAGGCATCCATATTCTAAAACAACTACTGGAGAAAGCTGCTGACAGCGGTTCAGATCCATATCTGGCACTACTTGTATACCGAGCATCACCACTTGAAAGCGTATTGTCGCCTGCTGAACTGCTAATGAACAGAAAGCTGTGTACCACATTGCCAAGCTACTCCAAACCACGGAAAGCTTTGAAGCTGGAAAGGAAGCTACAACATCAAAAGATGAATCAAAAGATTTTCTATGATAAGACAGCCAAGACGTTTCCACCTTTGTCAAGCAAACACTGTCAGTGTTGAAGATCCTAATGGATGGAGTACTAAAGCCACTGTTCTCCAGGAGGTGGGCTCCACGATCATTCATGGTGAGGAAGGACAGATTCTGAGACGCAATCGTCACAGTTTGCTCAAAACTCAAGAAACTGTCAAAGAGCATTTTGGAGTCGACAGTGAGTCTGAAACCATGTGTCCATCTTCCACCAACAGTAATACACATGTTCCAAATGAACCTGTGCTCAGGAGATCATCAAGAGTGACCAGAAAGACTGAACCTGCGATAAAGAGACAGTTCACATACTCTTGTCGTTTAAGACATATATATTCAGTGTTATTGTTAAACAGATATAAGTTTAAAAAAATGCTAAATGCATATGTTAAGAGCGAGTGACTGTGCTGGCATCCTTTGTTTTCTGTTACTGTTTATTATGATAATGTTTGCTTAAAAGAAGGTGGGGGGGGTGTTATGATCAAGTAGTTTTACAACTTACCACAATGGGTCGGTAATGGTTTGTCATCACACTGTGGTTGCATGCTTTGGGTCGCAAGAAAAAAACAAGAATATAACAGCGAAAAGTAGAAAAAGAATCTGTGGGGCAGATGTATTAAGATGAGCAATAAAGCTGGTTGCTAAGTTAAACAGTGAGAGAACTGTATCATAAGAACATAAAACAGGCACAGAGTATGTTCAACAATAGGCCCATCCCACCTCAGTGCCTCAGGAAGACCCTCCTACCTGAGGCCAGCAAACTTTACAGCTCCTCCCCTTGACATGCTGTGTTGCTGTACTGTAAATAGTATTGTTCAACTTTGAACCCCCTATGCTACACACTGGACTCCTTTGCATATGGGGTTCATATATTTTTATCTTCTTTAATCTGAATGCTCTCTTTTATATTTATATTTATATATACTTAATGGAGTGTCTGCAATGGAAGCAATTTCCCTCTGGGATTCATAAAGTATTCTGATTCTGAGCCTAAGCCTCCAGTCTTTCAAGATCCTAGCAACACCCCCCCCCACCCAAATGTATGTTTTTGTGATTCCCAAATGACCACATCGAGTTCTAATCTCTCCTGGAACATTAGAAATACTAGAGTTTAAAAGCTTATGCTGAAGTGAATTGGAGCTTGATTTTGTTTTAGAGGTGTCCTTACCTTGATGGCACAACGGTACCAGCCAGATGGACGTTCATACACCTCTCCACCTCTGTAAAAGGTCTTTGTGTCGCTCACATTTGTGAAATCGTAGTCAAATGTGGGGTCGAAGAATTCATCCTCGTCGAGGCTGAGATATTTTTGATTTCTGATCACTGATGCCGGGCTGTAAGTTAGCAGAAAGAAATGCAATTTAAAGCACATTTATATAGCACTCTTCATGTGACCCTCCACCACTGACAGACACTGTATAAGTTACATTATATTATAAAGGTTTCAGCTGGGGTTTGGGACAGCAGCATCAGACGCTTCATTTCCTGCATTATGCTGAATTTTCATGTACCATTTGTACCTTTATAGCAAAATTATATTATTTATTGCCTACCTGCAGCACCAGACCAGATCAACACCTACAAAACTGTAAAGATGTAATCCATTGATCAATTTAAACTATAAGCTGGGAGCGGTCATATTACAACCAGTCGGAACACGGTCCTCTTTCACTTTCTGGGAACTTTAAAGGAATTCATATATCCATGTTATGGAAAAAATAATTAGTAAACTTTTTGATTAAAAAAACCCCTGATATCAGAGCTCCTGCTACTTTTCCCTCTGGTTGGTGCATGGTAATCAGTCTTCCTGTGTGAGCACAACAACAAAGAGGCTGTGCTGCCGCTGACTGAGATCACAAAACTCTGTTTGTATGTGTGTGGCAGAGATAATGTTCCTCTAAATGCAATGATTATAACAAATCAAAATTTATATTTTAGGAGTAAACAAAAGATTTATTGCTGATGGAAAATGATTATAATGAGACCAGGCATAACATTATGACTGCTGACAGGTGAAGCTGTTTGTTTGTTGTTTGTTTGTTGGCTAGACGTCTGGGTCAGAGAATCTCCAAAGCTGCAGCTCTTGTTGGGTGTTCCTGGTCAGCAGTGGTCAGTGTCTATCAAAAGTTGTCCAGTGAAGGAAGATCAGGGCTGGTCAGGGTCAGGGCTGTTTTTGCAGCAAAAGGGGGACCAACATGATATTAGGTCATAATGTTGTCTGATCGGTGTATGTACCTTCTTCTTTTCAGTATCAATATAATTTTTATTATTTTTGCTTATTTGAACTGGCAAAAATTTATGCAGGATGCCCTTCCTCCCTGTTTGCCTGAGGTTTGTCTGGGCACTGTGAGTATGCTGGCATGTGGCCCTCTTTAGCTGGGTTTCTATCGACCAGTGGTCTGCATTTGGACAAACCCTGTTATGGCATTAAAGAACTACCATCAGGATTTGCTAAAGAGGTACAGTGTCAGTTTTGAGACTAAAACACACGGATGCAGTTGTTTTTATGGTTGGCCGTATTGCATATTTGTAGGAGTTTCCCATATTTTTTCATAGACACACATGGAAAGAAAAACAGAACTCTGTCAGAAACACAATGAAAAACAACACAGAAACTACAGGGATAAAGAAACCAGGATCATAACGTGACGTGGGTCTAAAACAAGCAGGTATAAGGAAACATGAACATGAGTGTGCTGAAACTGTGCAAAGTAGAAATGCAGGGACTCACAGACTGATCATGTAGAGAAAACAAGCGAGGCTAAAACAAAAGACAAAACCAAACCTGCATGAAACAAGAATCTAGGTACAGGAAGAGTCCTAAACATGTTAGAAACAAACAAGAACTATGGCTCAAGACCAGTTTACACAAATTACAAGAAAGCAAAACAAAAAGAAATGGGTGTTTAAAGGGTTAAAAAAAAAACTTTGGTCGAACCTTTTTTTCCCCCCATGACTTTCAAAAGTGAAAATGAAACTTGGTTAGCTGGCTTCAGTTATATGTAAATTTGGAGTTGTTAGTTCCACTTTTTAAAAATGAGCTCATAAGAAAACTACTTGTGTGCACGTTGTGTTTTTAAGTGTTTTTGAGCTCCACCTTGAAATTACAGCCTGATTTTGAAATTAAATATTTAATTAAATTCTATTAAGGGTAAAAAAACAAAACAAACTGCATTTAGAGCTTTTTCAAAATCCTTCCAACCATTTTAGGATATAACTTTCAGCACAGATAGCCCATAAACAAAAGTGACATATTTACCTGGTTTGCTGTGCATCAAACACTGTAGAAATGAAGTTTATTACAGACAGCACTGGAGAGCCATAAAAAAGGGATGCCACCGCTGATACAAGTCCTAACAAATTGTCATCTTCTTCCTTTTGTCTTATAACTTTGGCATTGCAGAAAACACCCAAGGCTTCGAGTGCAACATCTCTGTCCATCGTGATGTCTTTTAAAGTTCCTTCTTGCTCTGCTCTCTCCTTCCTACAAATGCTCCAGTCGGTGCTGCACTGAGGTCACAACTGTAACGCCTCCTGAGTCTTGCCATGGAGAAAAAAAATGACAGTGAGTATTAACTTAGTGAGACTAACAATACAGGCCCCAGTTCAAAATCAAACTATTAGAATGTCTGTCATGGTAAAGATTTTAATGTATTCTTCAACTGCCTAATTATGCCTTCAAGAACCATGCATAGGTCACACAAAATGATAAACTGTGGATCCATATTTCCCGCTGTATTTTGAAGATTGTGCTGAAAGGAAAAAGTAAACATATCTAACTAATGCTGTGAAATGTTGTTTCAAATTAAGTGCAATAATTCCTCTGAAATGTAGAGTGCAGTGGAATCATTAAATAGCATTAATTTGAACTGCTCAAGTAAAGTTGACCTCAAATTTGTATTTAAGCAAAGCACTTGAGTAAATGTTCTTAGTTACTTTCTACCACTGGGTTTAAAACGCATAAAGAACCGAATGCTACTGATCTGAAGCATGTAAAGAAACAAGGGAAATTGCTTTTAAGAAATAATGTTAAAACAGATTTAGGAGTATAACACTCTTTTTTAATTTTCATGCTGTTTAACAAAGTTTCATTCTTTACTTCCACACCGCTGCCTGATGTTTACAGTAATTTAATCACTTGCTAAAGGTGTACAAATTAATTTTTCTTTTATTTAGGCAGTGCTCCCAAAAGATCACTCATCAGTTAACAGAGTCAAACTGTAACAGTTGGTATAAACAAGCCAAGACTGTAAAGATATGAAAGTCCAAGCCTTTAATCAGCTGCAGCTGCATTAGTTTATGGTTTGTGAAAGTGAACTACTGAAAGTATGGCATGAAAGTTTAAACCTGACCAAGACCGACTTTTTTTCAGTGTGATAAAGCAAAAAAACTGTCCGCAGTGTGAATTTAGATCAACTGTGTTGGTTAGAAAATGGAATAACATTTATTTTTAGGTTTGAGGGGAATCAGGTTCTTCCCAGCCCAGCAGAGTAAAGGATAAGCACTCTGGGCAGCTTGTCAAGATCTTTTTTTAGGACTCTCTCTCTTACTTTTGTTTTTGTTTCAGTCAAGCAGCCCTTTAACACAAAAACACATGACTTGCTATGAGGTACAAGTATAACCACAGAAAGTAGCCAAATTACTTTGTCTTCAGGTAAATTTATTACATAAATTTAATACTTATCACAGTTTTTGATAAAAGACAAACTAGTTCTTATAAAAAAAAATAAAAGGAATGAAAACAGTGAAATATAGTTTGTGACAAATACACTTTCATTGAACAAACGTTCCAGTGTACATACACACATACACATACTGGTGTGTGTCTACACAGGTCGCTTCATTAGGTACACCTTGCAGCTGGTAGCTGATTGGATCACTTTTGCCTTCAGATCTGTCTGAAATCCTTATGACACCGAACAATGAGATCAAAGGGGTTGGATGGATTGTTTGCCTTGTTATTTCAGAGTAAGCCTCAAAGGTATACCTGTATCAGCACATAATGTACCATCGGCTCCTCCCTTATGTTTTCCACTAGGGGTCACCACAGAGGATTAATCTGCACTGGTAATTTGACAGAGGTTTTATGCCAGATGCCCTTCCTGACGCAATCCTCCATGGCGAGAGGGACTTGTGTCCTCACCTGCAATCGAACCAGGGACCTTTCATTTGTAAGGCAAATGTGTAAGCCACTGCCGCAAAAATTATTCCTCCACTGCACAGAAACAGCCTTGATGTTACTGCAGCTCAAGTTTTAGAAGTCTCAGGTTTGACCTCTTTGGAAAATTCTAAACACTTTTTCTTGCAGTAAATGAAATAAGTAGTGCCGACTCATTATTCAGGATCATTTGGAATTTATTATGTTATATTTTTATTTAGAATGTACACCGATCAGGCTTAACATCATGGCCACCAACGGGTGAAGTGAATAACACTCAGTATCTCTTCATCATGGCACCTGTTAGTGAATGGGATATTTTAGACAAAAAGTGAACAGTTTGTCCTCAAAGTTGATGTGTTAGAAGCAGGGAACATGGGAAAGTAGAAGGTTTTGAATGAGTTAGACAAGGGCCAAATTATGATGGCTAGACGACTGAGTCAGAGAACCTCCTAAACTGCAGCTCTTGTTGGGTGTTCCCTGTCCTGGATAGCCGGGTGCGTGCGTCGCTTACTTGGGGAACACATGGCACTGGAATGCACTATGAGAAGAAGCAGGGTGATGCTTTGAGCAATCTTCTGCTGGGATAACCTTGGGTCCTGCCCTCCATGTGGATGTTACTATAACACGTACCACCTACCTATGCATTGTTGCAGACCATGTACACCTTTTGATGGAAAGTGTATTCCCTGATTGCTGTGGCCGCATGCGGCAGAATAATGAAACCTGCCACAAAGCAAGAATGGTTCAGGAATGGTTTGAGGAGCACAACAATGAGTCTGAGGCGTTGACTTGGCCTCCAGATTCCCCAGATGTCAACCCAATTCAACAAACAAGTCCGATCCATGGAGGCCCCACCTCACAACTTACAGGATCTGCTGCTAGAATCTTGGTGCCAGATACCACATCTTCAGGGGTCTATTGGTGACCACAGCTTGATGGATCGGGGCTCTTTCGGCAGAAAAAGAGGGACCAATTTGATATTAGGCAGGTGGTCATAATGTAATACCTGATTGGTGCAATATTGTTACATACCAGCACTAGGCAAGTGTTTTGTTTTTAATTTTACATTTGTCTCTGGTTCATAAAGAAGAAATGAATATGTTGCTCTCATCTAGTTATAATACACTCCAAGCTAAAGGAAATGATTGTCTTTCTGGGAGAAAATATTACTGGATAAGGTGTCTACAGTGGTGCTATGAGAACTCCAAGAAAAACAGATTTTATAAAACAGAACACATAAACCACAATTTCCTCATCCCAAGATTAACAAACTGTTTTCTGCAATTAAGGAGGTTAAGTGATTGGCCTGGTTTGTTTGTTTGCCTGTTTGTTGGCAGGATTACACAAAAAGATTCAGATGGATTTGTGAATATTGTGTCTCTTTCTGTATATAACTGCTGGGTTTGATATTTTCTGTCTTACTGTTTTATATATTTTCTATTTACTTAAATCTTACTTACATTTTTTTTTAAAAACACACTACACCAAGACCTAAGAGTCAGTATTTCATTCATTCTGTAATGGGTCAAATGACAAACAAAAAAAGTCTGAAAACTTTACCAGAGGTGGGGCTTGGCACAAGGTAAAAGTGATTACAATTTGAAGTCAATCCCAATCCGGATCTGGATCCAGGAATCCTTTGAAGGATTCTTTAATTCAATTCAGGGACTGGACTGGCACAGAATCAGATTCTGATTCTGATGCAGCAAGGCACCAAAGATTGTCTCACTCCCAAGCCTCCTTCAAATGCAGCCCACAAATATGTCCTCCTTTTCCAGTAAGGACTTGAAGGACTTGAAGGTGGATCGTTTGCACCCCACCCAATCTCAAGACTCATTTCACACCTGCATCTGTCCATTATTTTTTCCAAAACATGAGGGACAGCTTAAGTGAAGCAGATGAGAAGAACTTTAATGTTAAGAAAAAAAAGTGCAACAAGTAAAACATGTCCCATGCAACACAAAGTTTTCCATATAGTGCCAATACAAAAACAAATCAATATTCATAAAATGAATCACATAAAATGTATGTAAGCAAAAATGTATATCAATAACGACATAATTATTATGGCAGTTACAGTTCCAAAACAATGGCAATAATAATAACAATCACAATCAAGTCACAAGATCACCGCAAAGTGATCATCTACACTACATCACAGTACTGTGTGAAATGTTCAGTCCCAGAAAGTACACCACAGTTCTGTGTGTCACAAAATATCCCTGCATAACAGTCATCATTCACAGAAACGAAAGTTCACTATTGTCAGTCCTGCTTGCCCTACTGGTTGTCGTCAGGACCACGAAGGCTTTCGGGAGCGTTTGCAGAAGAGGCAGAAGTGTTAAGGAAAGGCGGGACAAGTTGCTGAAGGTGTCAGGAAATTTTGCCCTCTCCCAACGGCGCAGAAACGCCGGGAAGTGTTCAGGAATGATAAAATCAGTGAAAGAAATCTTTCAAGAATAGGCGGAGAGGTTGCTGAATGGATGCGGATTTACTAAATTCACATTCCGTGTCTTGTCTGCTCCCTAGCGGACGCTAGGTTTTAGTGATGGGCAGGTGAAGCCTCATGAAGCTTCTAGACTTTCCTTCCTTCTAATTGTGCCGAAAAAGATTCGAAGCTTCAGTCTAACTAAGAACAGTGACATCTGGTGGCCGACAGTGTTTGAATCACTCCGCTTCAGGAAGAGTGGCATAAGCTCTGAAGCATCACTATCATTGGCCCATCACTATTTTTGACTTAATAAAACCTTTTTAGTTTACTTGTCTTGCCTCTGGTTGTCCTCCTGTTGGGTCAGCACTCCCCTCATACACAGAAACCTGACATCTGTTCTTAGTGAAGTGTCTAATGTAAAATATTAAGCACACACTACAGTTTGTGTTTAGATAGTTAAACTCTCTTTGTTCTCTTTTCTCTCTTCTCTCTCACCCCCAATGAGGGAGCTGAGGCAGATGGCTGCCCCTCTCTGAACCTGGTTCTGTTGGAGGTCTCTTACTGTTAAAAGGGAGTTCTTCCTTCCCACAGTCACCAACTGTTGCTCATAGAGGATGGTCTGATTGTTGGGGTTTTCTCTCTAACACTGTGGGGTCTTTACCTTACAGTGTGAAGCATCTTGAGGCAACTTTTGTTGTAAATTGGTGCTTTATAAATAAAACTGAATAGAACTGAACAACTCGGGTGTGGGAGGAGTTCGGTGAGACCATGGATCAAGACTTTCGGTCGGCCTCAAAGAGATTCTGGCGAACCGTACGGCAACTCAGGAGGGGAAAGCATCTCCCTATTCACACTGTGTATGCTGCGGATGGTGGGCTGCTGACCTCGACTGATGATATTGTCGGGCGGTGGAAGGAATACTTTGAGGATCTCCTCAATCCCACTGACACGTCTTCTATGATCGAAGCAGAGTGTGAGGATGAGGGGGGTGACTCGCCCATCACTGGGGCTGAGGTTGCAGAAGTTGTTAAAAAACTCTTCTGTGGCAAGGCCCCGGGTGCGGATGAGATTCGCCCTGAGTACCTCAAGGCTCTGGATGTTGTAGGGCTGTCTTGGTTGACACGTCTCTGCAAAGTCGCGTGGAAGTTGGGGACCGTACCCTTGGCA
>VUQH01055964.1:0-17551 GCA_015106775.1 Etroplus canarensis | reverse complement strand
GCTTCGTTTGGGTGCAGGGGGTTTTGGCATATCAGCACGGGGGTTTAACTTTCAAAGTTAGTGCTATTTGCTCGGGAGTTTAGATTAAATTGTGCACGGTTGTACAGAGCTCCCACACTAAGCTGCCATCTTGGTCTCGGTCACCATGGCAACTCCCACCACATCACTGCTAGTCTCCTCCTGTATGCACCAAGTCATTCCTTGATGTGTTGCTGTTATTAACCAAACTGGAAATGAGATCTCTAAAGTAGCCTGTGTGTGAGGGGCAGGGGCATCTATTACTCATTGCAGCACTATGCAGCGAACACACACACCCCAATCTTAGTCATGCACCAAATCTTTGCATGCACACTAAAAATTACAGGCGTACTGGTGAACTCAAAGTCCAGAATTCCAACACAAAGACTGAGTTTGGGGATTTTCTTTGCAAAATTCTGGAATGTGCACTGTGGTGTTTTTTTAGCTGACACTGAGGTGGTCTGTGGCTAAAAGAGGAAAGGAAAAAGTAAGCAGGCAGTTAAGCTTTTTTTGAACCAGAGACATGAAGGATTGATTGCTGGCTAGCATGGGGAAGGTCTAGGGCAGAAATGAGAACTGCAAGTAAGTACGGGGAATCACAAAAGCAACTACCACTATAGCTCTTACAGCTTAAACAGTCTGGGGGAGAGTGGGTGGATGACCCCATTTAATACAGCAAGTTGATGATTTGATGAGGAAGCATAGGTGTGTCGTGCCAGAAATCCAGCTGATGAGTAGCCACACCTCCTAAAGTACCTCACATGCACATCCTCGACTCCTCTCTAGCAAAAAGTCAAACAGCACTAAATGAGACACCCTCTCCTCAGAGTCTTATTTTAAAGCTGTCACTTAAATATGAGGTGTGACACTACTGTAGCATAATTTGTTAAAGCCCAACAAAATAAACTACTGTGGTATTTTATGAGGTTTAATAGTGTTTATGGCATGTTTTATGTTTAGGACTACTTTTAATGAAATTTACATCAAGGTGCAATATAACAAGACACCATTTTTAATCACGTGCACAACTAATGAGTATAAAGAACTAATCATTTAAAGAATCCTGATCCCAACTTGTTTGTACAGTCAGTTGTGTTCCATAACTCTTTTTTGCTTGAAGAAGAAAAGAAACAAAGGCTAGACTTGTGCATCCTCGATCATAGCTCCTCTGCCTCCTCCCTTCTCTGTCCTCTCTCATCCAGATTGATCTTAAGAATTGAGACATCCGTCAACATGGCATAGTGAGATTAATGTCTGGGTCACAGGCAAATGGATGGAGGAAAGAGGAAACGAAAAGACGCAAATTAGAGAAATGAAAAACAGAGAAGTCGTGATTGGGATTGTGAAATGTTGAGTATGTCTGAATGAAGCAACTGAGAATGTTAAGTGACATACACCTGAATTACAGACGTAGGTAACAGATTGATGAAACCAGCAATGTTACACCTAAGTGTGTAAGTTGCCCATTGGACAAGAATTGGCTTCCATGCCAGATGTAATCATAGATGTGGGAACATTTTTCATGTAAGGGGCACCATAAATTTGGGTAGTAAGACTTTTATAAATAAGAGCCACATAATTTAGATACACTATATCAACAAAAGTATTGGGCCATCTTCACATGACACCTGCATGAGCTTTTATGACCTCCAACTTAAAATCCATAGCCATTAATATGGAGTTGACCCCCACCTTTGCAGCTATAATACCTTCTGCTTTTCTGGGAAGGCTTTCTACAAGACTTTCAAGTGTTTCTGTGGGCATTTTGCCTATTCATACTAAAGAGCATTTCTGAGATGTTGGATGAGATGACCTGGCTTGCAATCTCCATTCTAGTTCATTCCATAGATGTTCAGTAGGGTTGAGGACAGGGCTTTATGGCAGTCAATCAAGTTCTTCCACACCAAACTCATCCAACTATGCCTTTATGGCCCTTGCTTTGTGCACTGGGGCACAGTCATGCCAGAACAGAAATGGGCCTTTACTAGATTGTTCCCAAAAAGTTGGAAGCATGGAACTGAAGCTGAAGCTTTAAAATTTACCTTCACAATAACTAAGGGGGCCAGCCAACCCCAGGGAAAAAAGAAACATTATCCCTTCCCCACAAAACTTCACAATTGGGACAGTGCAGTCACGCAGGTTTCACTCTTGGGGCATTTGCAAAATCCAGACTCATCGATCAGACTGTGTCACTCCACAGAACAAATTTCCGCTCTCCAAAGTCCAGTGATGGCATGCTTTACACCACTCCATCCAATGCTTGGCATTGTGCTTGGTGATTAAGGCTTGCACACAGTTGCTCAGCTATGGAAACCCATGCCAGGTAGGGCAGTTTTTGTGTTGATGTTAATGTTTTTGTGTTGATGTTAATGCAAGAAATGGTTTGGAATGCTGAAGTTAATAAGTCAAAAGAGCATTAGCGACTTTATTACACTATACACTTCAGCATTTGCTGACCCCACTCCGTAATTGTAGGTAGTCTCCCACTTTGTAGGTGACTTGCTGTGGTTCCTAAATTTTTACACTTTGAAATAGTACCACTTTTAGTTTATTGTGAAATTACAGCACCACGTTTAAATTCAGTGAGCTCTTTAGAATGTCCCATTCTTTCACAGATGTTTTTAAGGACAGACTGCATAACTAGTTGCTTGATTTTATACAGCTGTGACAACGGAACTGGATTCAATGATTAAGAGGCATGGCCCAATACATTTGTATTTTTACACATTTTTTTTCTGTAAAATCTACATTTAGTTATGCATATTTTCTAATATGATGATGGTCTTTATGGAAAGTAAAATACTTTAATAAAATTATTATTGGTCTCTGAAAGCCTGATCATTTCGAAAATACAGGCTAGACACACAAGCAGTGACTGGGTCATTAAAGGGAAGCCAGAGTTACACAATAAATGTGTCAAGATGTGTGAAGATGTGACGACCTACGAAAGATTAGATAACTAAAGGCAACTCATAAGCTGATATAAAATCCATAAACATGAAGTCCAAGAGGTGAGTAACCATGAATCCAAAACTTAAAGGTAAACCAAAAACACTAGGAATTTGAACTAGATGGAAACAGGGAAACACAGAGAAGCAGGCAGACTACACAGTACAACACAGAAAGACAGGACTATTTATACACATGGGACTGATTTCTGATGAGATACAGGAGGAAGAGGAACACAGGTGACAAGAATTAGGTAATCAGGGAAGATAGGCAGCTAACCTAAACACAGAGCACAGGACACAAAGGATCACCATAGTTAAAGAGGAAGTGCACAGAGAACAAAACTACACAGAGACTCAAAGACAACATGCAGGGAAAATGCAGGAAAGGCAGGTGACATGACCAAAAATGCAAGAAACTCAGGAGACTAAATAAACCATCATTAACTGAATCCTTTAACTCTAGGAAAACTCTAGGAAACTGAAGAAAACTTAACTTAACTTTTTATTGAAAAAAAAATCAACTAGGATTTTTTTAAAAATAGAGAAAAAAAAATAAAACTTTTTATTCGTTTTTTTAATTGGACATGCAGGTCTTAAATTTGCCAGCACCTCTACTTACCAAGGCCTTGAATGTAATGTCAATAAATTCTGTTTGTGCACATCTTAAAGTTAAAAGCACAGAGAAACATTCCCCTATTCAGTAGATAAATGTGAAAATAGCCTTTTAGTTTCAAATGCATCAAAATGCATCATACTGCACAGTGAAGGTCAAATATCCAAGTGAAGCAACAATAAGCAAAACATCTTTGAGTGCATGCCGGGGGACTTTACAGCTCATATTTTCTTTTCATTTCCAAACTACTGTGTCTCTAAAAAAAATTGCAGTGCATATGCTTCTGTATTATGTTTACATGCCTTTTTTTTATCAAAGATTTGCAACATCTTTATATGGCACAGAGCAATGATTGGGATGGCTGGTGGGTGTTCAAAAGCTCGGATGGGGCTCGCTGTTCACATCATGTCTCATTCTTTAAACCATTGGTAACATCTTTATATTCAAACCAGTAGGCTTAAATGTTTCCTAGCTTTAACTAACCACTTTGAATTGCTTAAACATACAATTTAAATCATGCTTCTCCTGATGCAAGCAAATATTGATGGATGGATTTGCAGATTGTTGTGCATGAAGATTTTGCAACACGGTACATGTCCTTTAAAAAGCTCCCTAATAATATCATTGTAATATGAATATAATTTGATGTATTTGTATTTTTTACTTTCCTGAAAGCAGGGTTATTTTTAAAGTGAACTTTTTATGTTTGTTTTATTTTGAAAGGGGGCAGAATTGTGCCCTGAAACCCACCATCCCAGACAGCTGTGCAGCACATTCAATAATAACAGCAGCAAATAATGGGGTCCTCTTAAATAAAAAGAAAAAGTAAATAACATTCTTTTCTTCCCTTCTGTATATTACAGAAGGGAAGAAGAGAATTAAACTTAAGTAGAGATCAAATGTATGTTAGTTAATCCTACGACAGGAAATTAAATATACCATTTCAAAGCATGTTGGTTTAAGATAACCAATCATCAAAAGCAGTATCATGTTGTGTGGCTCATTATTGAGGCTAAAAGAGGGGTCTTCCTTTCAGAATAGTGGTTTCACTATAAAAATAGGTTCCTCAGGTATGAAGGGAGATTTCCCTTTTCAGACAGCCTGTAATTTTTTGTCGCAAAGAGAACTGAAACTCCAGCAATTTAATCCGGAATAAAGTTGTGAGGTCAATATATTGCAGCAATGGCTTCAAGAACATTCAAGTCCCACAAGACTCATTAGAACGCACTCTTTCCCTACAATTGCAGAAGTCATGCCATTGTTTTTTACTACCCACATAGTCTCCAAAGAGTATGCAAGAACCTATTTGCAAGTTAAACTGCTGGAATTGTGGAAACTGGGATGAATTGAGTCGATGATTGGCTCCCTCCTGTGCTGTAAAACAACAAAATTGTCTTCAATCTTCTGAAGTTATTTGATTTTTTTTTTTAAATTCCACCCCATGACTGAACTGTTTTGAAGCAATGCCCATTGCTATATCACATAAGACAATCAAATCTTACAGTTGTGTGAAAAAGAAAGTACACTGTCTTTCAGTTCAAAGGTTTTATGCATCATGACATTAAGAATTATCTGGTCTTTCGTCTTACTATTATCTGAATCTAAACTCAGGTGTAAAACAACATACAAATGATTTTCAACATGTCATTATTTATTTAACAAAAAATAAAGCCAAAATGCAGAAGAAGTACATCAAAAACTAAGCACACCCCATGACTCCACCTTTCACATTAATAACTTGAAGCAAACATTTTCTCAGTGACTTTATCAATCTCTAACATCATTGTGGAGTTTGGCCCATTCTTCTTTACAACATTGCTTCAGTTCATTGAGGTTTGCAGAAATTTTCTTATGCACAGCTCTCTTATGTCCCACCACAGCATTTCAGTTGGGCTGAGGTCTGGAAATTGAATGGGCCATTGCAACACCTTGATTCTTTAATTTTTCAGACATTCTGTTATAGATTTGGTACTGTTCTTGAGATCATTGTCCTGTTGCACGACCCAATTTCAGCTAAGTTTTAGCTGTTGGACAGATTTATTGGACTCTAGAATATTTTGGTATGGAGTTGATGGTTGACCTAATGATTACAAAGTACCCAGGACTTTTGGCTGCAAAATAAGCTCAAATCATCCCCCTCCAATAAGTTGCTTGACAGTTGGCATGAGAGGTTTGTGCTGATGTGCTGTGTTTGGTTTTCTTCAAACGTGGTGCTGTGCAATATGTCCAAACATCCCCACTTTCCAAAGGACATTGTTCCAGAAGTCTTGTGGGTTGTTCAAATGCAACTTTTCAAACCTCAACCATACTTCTATGTTCTTTTTACAGAGAATAGGTTTTCTCATGGCAACCCTTCCAAACAAGTAATGCTTTTTCAGTCTTTTTCTAATTGTACTGTCATGAACTTTAACACACAGCGCTTGGGTTTTTTAAAAAGTTTTCTGAGTACAGCAGGGTCTGACCATGGGGTGAATTTGCTGTGACTTCCACTCCTTGGAAGATTGGCAACTATCTTGCATCTTTTGTGCTCCTGAGTAATCTTTCTCACTGTAAAATTGTTTGGAAATAGACTTATAACCATTCCCAGATTAATAAACAGCTACCATTGCTTCTTTAAGATCATTGCTGATGTCCTTCCCCCTTGGCATTGTGTTAATGCATGCCTAAATGCTCCAGAACTTTTATAAAGGAGGACACAGTCGAATGCATTTGATATGCAACACCCGGCTGATATTTACACTCTTAATTCCTATGGAAGTAGTACATATGTATTTGATTTTTCACCTGCTGTTTCTGCAATTTTGGCTTAGTTTTTGTTAGATAAATAATGACACAGTGTAATATCGTCTGAGGTTGTCAGATTTTACTTAACATTAAGATTTGCTAAAGACTAGATGTTTTTTAATCATGTCCTGATATGTAAAACCCTAGAACTGAGAGGATGTGTACTTTCTTTTTCACATGGCTGTACATACACAATGCTGAAATACCTGTTTTCAAGATATTATGGACCTAAGGCTTGGTTCACTGGCATCACAAGCCCTCGGATCACCAGCGAAGGTGGTCAGTGGAATATTTCTATATAATAATAAAACCAGTAATAAAATTTAGGGAAATATTATTGCTTTCTTGCCCAGCATTTAAGGACTTAAGTTCTTGTATAATCCTTTACAGACATGACTTGAGATCTTCTTATCTAACCCTCTCCATGATAGCAAATGGCATATATTCTAAAATGTCAAACTATCCATTTAAAAGTGATACATTTTTAATACACTTGTAGAAGATTTCTGGGTGAGTTCAAAGCAGATTCTCCATACAGATTCGCTGCAAAGATTTTAAAAACCTATAACAACTGCTGCATACTGAGGAGTTACCAAACAGTTCACATTACTGCCAGTGAATCTGACTAGTGAAAGGACAAATACAGATCAAGGTTTTATGGTTAATACCACACATTAGAAATTGCAGGCAGCAGAGTCTCTCGCAGGTGTTTTCAGGAATGTAAACAGGCCATTATGCTGTCTACGCATTAGACTAGATTAATGCTTTGTTGTCCTCATGCAGTTGCCAAGGCTGCGGGAAGATGAATGAAGCGCAACTTGATTCTGTAGAAGTGATACACAAAGAGGGTGATTTAAAGGGGTTGTCTAATTAGAGATAGAGATATGTCATCCTTTTCATTATCAATCCATACAGACACCCGACATGAGAACAGGGTTGACATGGGTGAGTAATTACATTACCCCTCACCTCTATCCCCCTATGCACTTTAACAATATGCACTGAGAGTACTGATTCCCCCACTGAGCAAAAACAAAACACAAACAGCTACAATACGAGTAAAATAAAATACTAATATATCAGTTTTACTGAAGATTTAATACGACATTTAGATTAAATTATGCCTCTGATAATTTTGCCGATCAGTTTTGGATATTTGAGTGTGTTTTATTGTTTTTAAGCCAATGACTGGTTTTTCATTTATTGCTGAATTGTAAATCAAAGTCCCAGGGACAAAGTTGATGTCTGAGAGTTATCATTAAAAAAAGATTAGCTATGTTGTTGTTGTAATATTAAGTTATAATTTGACTAGATAATGTTTGTTTGTTCTGGGGGTTTTTTATTATTATTGTTTTGCACTATGAGGTTAAATACTTATTTTTCAATACTGGTTTCTGAGGTCAAAGGTAATGATCTAGAATTGCTTGGTTTGTTTGATCAACAGATAACAGGACTGTGTAAGACCGCAGCCATCCTAACAGCTTTGTGATTTTACAAAAGGTAAAGATGTGCTACCTTTTCTCACGTTTAATAGGTGATTTAGTATGATGTTGGTAAAACTCGTTAGCCTATTTTGCAGGGATGTGGACATAAATCAACATTTCATTTAGGTTCAAAATTATTCCGGAGGGCAGACAGTGAAGTCATAACACTCAAAACCGCAAATATTAAATTCATGGTAGTGCCAGAAGAAAACTCAGAGGATCACAAGGATTCCTCCACTGTCAGCGGCAATTCATCCAGTTGCTTGTAAAGTTATTTCAGTTGCATCCCTACAGCTGTGAAGTGTGGCCAACAGGCATCGAATCATTGGTGAAAGCAGCAAATGTCTGGCTTTACTGCTTGAAAAATGAGACAAACAAATTGATCAGATATCAAAATAATGGTTGAATGATTTTCAATCTAATAATGCCAGCTCTAGTTCAGCAACTAATATTAACATTGATATATCAGAGTCCTCAAAAGCACCAATGGTCAGTATTCAAAACAGCCTTTACTTGCATATGATGCATTATGTATCATTGACAAAGTCAGCAAATTGTTCATGGTGATGGATTAGCTGTCTGGGCCAAGTTTCAAACCTTTATGAACATATTATAGAGCACTGGAATGAATGGAAAATAACAGCTGGCAACAAGATAGGATATCAATCTATAATATTATGTTTGCTCTGGAAAATAGCCAGTAATGCAAAGTAGGCCTATGCATGTTTTGCAACTAATGACTTGGAGGATATAGAACTGCCATTATAATTCCTTAAAGACTCTCTGATGGTATGGCATGAGCCAAACAAAATCATTCAGCACCCGTAACATTAGCCCTGATATTGAGCATGCGGTGCTTGGAGGCGTGGCAGGTTCACAGGAGGTGTAAGCAGCCCATTAGAGCAGCCCAGCCTTGCTTGAGGCGGCTAATCTTGTTTTACTTTGCAAATGCATCTGCTTCCACTTAATTGCAGTGGCAAGCACTGTCTCAGTGGATCAAAATAAAAATTTGAGTGATTGTTTCAGCTGCTTTTGACCCCTCGTGAATGTTGGGGTTAATCTAATCAAATTACTGACCAATATATTAAATTATGAAGATTTGGTTTTGGAAATACTAGTGACATAAGTGAGCAAAATAAAGTTTAAACAGTTGTAATGGGCAGTGTGAAGGTATAGCTTTTGATGGATATCTCAAAATATTATCCTTCATTCCAAGGACTTTTAAAAATAGGACTGAGTCTTTTTTTAGGGCTGAATGACTCTGATATTTGCATGGTTGAGTCAGACACTGCAGAAACTTTCTCTGCAGTGCATGATAAGCTGCACCTCCAGATTCAGTCTGACAGCAGCCCGACAAGCTAATAATGGCTCACAGAGACACTTAGGGCTCCCTAAATGTTTTCCATTTCAGTAATATAAGACTTGTTTTTTTGAAAGAGAAAATCAGTTCAACTGAAATGTTAGATGTTTCTTCACCGTGGATGTCTCAGTGAATATATGAAAATTCTTTCACCTACATTTAATGGTCTTTAATAAACAATGGGTGAGAGAGCTATCTTTAATTTGAGAGGAGTGGCTTATAATAACTAATCCAGCTCATATTCAGGTGATTTCCATCAGCTCTGCCAGGTTTTCACATTTTATAACCCATGGTTTTCTAGCCCAGTGTTGTACTATATTAGTTTAGTCTGTTTTGCTATATTTCTACACATGGCAGTAAGATTTTTGTGCAAGCTTGAAATTCAAATGTATGTAAACTCAGTGTAATAGCAGATTGTGAAACAATTATGAAAAAGCAATCTTTTTTTGCGTTTTTCACGTCAGTCTGCATGAATTTATAAGTAATGCATTTAAATAGGAACAATATTTCATGAACCATATAGTTTGTCCAGAGAGAGCAGGCTGGAATATGGGTCCATGGCATGATTTGCTCTACCACTAACCCCTAACCTTCTAATGCAGACATTTTTTGTCTTTTTAAAAAGTAGGAACAAGTTATTTTATGTACATTGACACAAATCGGTATATATGAGAGCAGACTGATCAAAGATTGTGATCGGGAATATAAATCTACTTCTTTCAGCTGCTCCCTTTAGGGGTCACCACAGTGGATCATCTGCCTTCATCTCACCCTGTGCCTTGCATTCTCTTCTGTTACACAAGTCATTGTCATGTCCTCCTTCACTTTATCTATAAACATTCTCTGTGGTCTTCCTCTTTTCTTTTTGTCTGACAGCTCCATTTTCAACATCCTTTGTTCAGTATATCCACTATCCCTCCTCTGTACATGTCTAAACAATTCCACCTTGCCTCTCTTACTTTGTTCAAGGACACAAATATAATGTGGAGAAATGTATGTTGAGGAACTCTGAAAAAAATGTAATTGTTATGTCCAGGAACACAATTCAATAAATTAAAATTCATGACTATTTCATGAACTGCCGTGAGTTGGTTCATAACATCGTTTAGAAGTTTTTACAATAGTCAAGAAATTGTATCTATTTGTGTTCGTGCACACAAACTGCTTTGAGCTTGATGGAGCAACAATAATCCCTTTAGGAGGCAGGAGGTGGTTATGGTCACATATGTTGCTCATTACTCACTCTCATCCATCCATCCATCCATCCATCCATTTTCTGTCACTTATCCGGGTCCAGGTCGCGGGGGCAACAGTCTAAGCACAGATGCCCAGACCACCTTCTTCAATTCTTCTGGGGGGACGCCGAGGTGTTCCCAGCTCCCAAGCCAGCCCTGAAAAAAAATCTCTCCAGTGTGTCTTGGGTCTTCCCCGAGGCCTCTTCCCAGTAGGACATGCCCGAAACACTTCACCTGAGAGATTTCCAAGATGTATCCTAGTCAGATGCTCAAACCAACTCAACTCACGCTACTTTTCCTTTTTTTGTATTTTCTTTGCTTGCAGTTTTGTATTTTCTGAATTTTAAAACATACAACAACTTGCTAATATGTTTGTCTTTGCAACTTTATAAAGTGATGATTAGTCCATGTAAAAATATTTTAACATCCTTTATAAGCGGACATGGGGCGTTACTTTGAAAACTTTGGATATTTTATGAGATTGTGGGGTACTTTTTGATTTGTCCTTCATAGAGCAGACACTAGAATTTCTAACACCCATTTTGGAAAAGGAAATGCTGGGCCTTTCAAATAAAGACAAAGTTAAGATGTCAGCTTCAGTTGGTGTTCCAGTTCCCTTAGAAATTTTGATTTGATGGTATTAATGCAACTTTCTGTGAAAGGGCATGTAATACATGGTTGCTCACTAAAAATAACATTTTAAATTTTCATCTACTAAGGCAAGGAATTACAGGTATGTATCACAGCCTTCTAAAATATTTCTAATAAACACCACCAGTTTTTAGAATTTTCAGGTTCTTCAGTAACAAGCTTTTCTTTTTTTTAATATGGTTATTTAGTGCAAGTCATCCTTGGTAAAAAGAAGTCATGAAATTCAGAGCAGTCTCAGCAGAGCTGGTTTGAGATGAATGGAGCAGCTAGCTAATCTCCATATGAAATGCATACAACAAAGGGGAAAATTAGCTGGAAAGAGTAATTGTTTAGAATGAAGTTCTGGGAAAGTAAGCACAAGAGAGTGAAGGCAGCAGAGCAGGGACATGTCAGCTTTAATAATGAACTACCGTGTAAATGTCCCATGAGTTCACACAGGGAAGCTATTTTTGCCCAAAGTGATAAAAAAAAATTACTGTTGGTGCATAGCAGAATTAATTCTATGTTGATTTTTTTAAATAGGCTAAGATTGAGGAGTTGCTGCAAAATTAAATCTGGAGACTGGAGTATGTCAGTCAAAAAGCTGATCAATGTCTATGGAATTCTTCTCTATTTGATGCTGTAAGCAGTTTGCAGTCATGGGAATCATTTGATCTTAATGTTTCTATGAGATAAGAGTAAAATACAGCTGCACAAATGTCTTTAGACAATAAATAAAACAACAAAATCTCAATAAAAGTGTACCCCAAAGCCAACACAAATCAACCCAGTCAGTCTCACCTAAGGCACATCACAGTTTTTCAGTGTAAATGTGAACGACAGAGCAAAACGATAAAAACACAAAACAGGGGGGTAGGTATGTAGGGACTTCAGAGTCCGTGACATAGCCTCAGGCTGGTTTCAGAGTCATTTGCATTCTTTCAAATAGTCCTAGAAACAAACAATGGCAGACACCATGCCCTGCTTAGTACTGCAGGCTGCAACAGCAGCCAGCTCTGCACCACCCAGCTATGCTTCTCTGCAGCTAAAGCTGTATTGTCACAGACACGACATGAGGTGAAAGCAGAACTGGTCAGAAACAGAGCTTATTGTTAGGGTAACTTTTGTTTGTTTGGAGATGTGGTGTAAATGTAGGTGTGGCTAATTGCACTGTGTTCTCATAGGTCACCACCAGTGCTAAACTCTGTGGCTTGTTATTCAGAGCAGCCCCAGGGTGTTGAGGAGATAATGTCAGCTCCTGACTTGGGCCAGCAAACAGAGCACTGCTCATGTCCCAGACTGGTATTAAACCTTCAGGGCAAAGATGCTCCAATCCATCCGCATTCCAGAGTCAGGGGGCTTTAGTTGTTCTTCCTCTGCAGTGCAGCTGGCTGTGTTTAAACAGTCTTAATCAGATCTATGTGTTGGGCTGTTGAGGGCAGGGCTAGATCTGCATTGTTGTCTTGAACAAAGAGCAGCTTTATGGCAGTGGTGTGAGGTGACACCTGTAAGGTACTTCTTTCACACCCTGCAAACAAGGTATTAGGAAGTCAGTTAGTGAGCAAACTTTAGGCGCTATTTTCAAGATATCCCTCTTCTACAGAGAGAACAGACAGCAGGAAAGACAAGATAATGTGTAAAAACATGGAAAAATTGTGACCACGCTATACAAAAGTATCTCAGTAAAATGCTTTAATTAGAAATCATTTGGCCCAGTATACCGGTAATCTCTCATGAAGTTTCATTTGTTAAATTCTTTCTCTTGGGCAATGTGAAATTCTGTAGTTCAGCTTTGCAAAATGAGGCTGGTTGTTTGGTTTCTGTCCCCGGCATTTAGAACTGACTGATGTGATCACTGCAAGATATGAAAGATGTTCTATCTATAATTTTCAGCAAAGGATTCAGTTAAAACATCCAGCAAATATCAAGCAATCATAAAAGTCTTGGAGAAATCAATCAGCATATGATAGCAGATACAGTTTTGAAAATGTAAGTTAAAAAGATAAGTGGTAAAGCTGATCTGCCACAGAGCAACTTGAGGCAATCAATAAATCCAGGAAATAAATGCAAGACGACTGTCAGTGCATGCTGTGTGTTGGTGTTTGTGAGAGACTGTCACCATTTGGGACCAGAGCAAGGACTGTGAGCAGTAGTGCATTCAGAAATCTGACACCCTCTCAGAATAAAAACAAGTCCTATTCTTTGTCGGAGATGAGCAGAAATTCAAAGAAGGTTCATAACCTACAGATGTTTATTTACTTAACTGAAACTAGCTTCACAGTAGATGAATGCATGTTATTTTGGATACTTATTTATATTTAGTTCATGCCAAAAGGAAAAATAATTGAGCGGCAGCTTTGTCACCAGGGGCCCTCAGAAGATAAAAGCATCAACTTTCTGATTTTAGGTCGATATTTAAGCAAATAAAACTTGCTAACAAGAAAACATCTGATAAATGAAGTTTGTGATCTCTCTAGCTGAGAAATAATCCTTTTGACTATAATGATATCTGAAACATGCATTCATGTGAAAAAGTAAGTGCATCACAATGATTCAGTAGCTTGTAAAACTACCTTTAACAGCAATGAGTTGAAGTAATTGCTTTCTGTATGATTTTAACAGTCTCTGACTTTATTTTGGGGGAATTTTGGCCCACTCTTCTTAACAACATTGCTTTGACTCATTAAGGTTTGCAGGCATTCATTTAAGCACCACTCCCTTATGGTCCCACCACGGCATTTCAATCAGGTTGAGGTCTGGAAATTGAATGGGCCATTGCAACACCTTGATTCCTTAATTTTTCAGACATTCTGTTATAGATTTGGTACTGTTCTTGAGATCATTGTCCTGTTGCACGACCCAATTTCAGCCAAGTTTTAGCTGTTGGACAGATGGTGCCATGTTTGACTCTGGAACATTTTGACATAACCGTCAGTTGAAGGTTGGCTTAGTTACTGCAAGGTGCCCAGGTCCTTCGGTTGCAAAACAAGCCCAGATCAATAGCCCTCTACCACTATGCCAGACAGCTTGAACTTTAATATCTAAATTGCTAACTGAGGTCTGTATGAGATATAGCACTTGGGATTTTTGCAGTTTTGCTAAACATTTCAAAGTCTGAGCTTGGGGTGAAAATGAGAAGAGTGTGGCATTGTGTTGACACCTACCTGAATGCTCCGGATCAGCAAAATGCCAAAACATCTGCTTTTACAGAGGTGGTTACACTGGTTGATAATCAGTTAATTTGATTAGCAGCACCTGGCTGCTGCTTACCCCCTTATGCTCAATTTATAGTACTGCGGTTGTATCAGTTTGCATCACTATTTGTTTACACAGAGCCAATGCAGAGGGAAATGCAACCAACATGCTAATGTGCAGTCCTCCAAAAAGCCAACTACACGTAGCTCAACACAGTTGACACAGTTCATAGGTCTAATGTTGACTGGTTGAAAAGCATACTTGGACAAGAATGGAGCAACTGCAGTGCTCCCAACATAGAGGTAAGCAAGTAAGTACCCTAAGCTGCACCCATTGTAATTCCCCAAGTGGCCAAGGGCCCAACACAGCAAATGAATCCACAAATAGTTTGACACAGATTTTACACCAGATGCCCTTCCTGATGAAAAAACTCAGTAAACTGCACTATATTTTTAAAGACCGGGTATTGATAAACTTCAATACTATTTTCAGTATTTCTGAAAATTCTTTGCCAAGGCTTGATGAAGGTCCAGCAACAGCACAAGCAAGAGTAGCCCATGGACTGGTTATTGTGACACTTCACCCTGGTGACAGTAAACAGCAACTGCAACATGTAGACGATGGACTGCGAAGCTGCGTGTAGGCTCTCCGAAGGATCATCGCAGTACCATAAATGAGCCCTCACTTGCACAAAACATGAGCACCACTATAGTCATTGTCATACACAAAGACCCTGGTCTTTAAAAATGATGGTTGCACTTTGCAGGTTGATGCTGGCAGTGCGTGCTGACACAAGCGCAGCAGGCCTTTTGCTTGTAAAGGCAAAACTATTGTATTGATAATAATTTAACAAAAATTCCTTACATTTAGATGTAGAAAGGCAAATTTTTCACTGCCCGGCTCATAGTTCATCTGGCATTGCTCCAGGTATGTTATGCTAGCAGCCTTGAGTGTGCACACATCTAAATTTTTAGTTATCTAACATACTAATGTGAGCTAATGATTAACCCCCTGTACCCCATAGCAGCTGTACCAGCCAGTTTCTGCATTCAAGCTCACAGTTGTCTGATGACTTAAGTGTTAGCGGTGTTAGCCAGAATTATTAAAGCGTTTTTGAAGTGGAGCTAATGTTGTCAGACTCAGGAATTAACTAATAAACTCTTATATATTGTGTGAATATAATCAAACTGTTTATCCCAGGGAAAGTGTGCTATTTTAGGACACTCAAGGCTAAATCTGGTCCTGGCATAATGTTAGCTTATAACCTGCTGCTGCTGCTGCTGCTGTTGTTAGAGCTGGCCAGCTCTCAGCTGTCTGGAGATTCTCTTTTTTACAGGAAAAGGTTGCACATCTAATCAGCTGACAATAACTAACTGCAGCAATATCACAACTAAATCATTTATTCATGGTTATGCATGTTTTCTTATGTTAGAGCTCAGACTTCAGTTGTCGAGATGAGGCTTGAGGATGAGGTAGAAATGAGGGAGGAGGGAGATGATGAAAAGGAAGAGAAAGAAGCAGATGATGATGATAATATGGAGATAACAGAGGAAGTGAGTGGGACGTATTCAGTGAACACGCAAAAGGAGAGGCTCAGGAACAGTGTAGATAAAGGACTTTGAACCATCATGGACTGCCCCTCTTACTTCTCCTTTTGTCCAGTTCTGTGTGGTTCAGCCAATTCTAAACCCTGTACTCACCAACTGTCAGGTTTTGTGGTTCAGAACCAAAAAGCAGGTCACCAAACCGAAATGGCCATGTCGGAGATGCTCCGCGATCAAAACAAGCAATTAAAAACAGTTTTCCGCGAAATTTGAAAAAGAAAAAGCAATATGGTCAACTATTGCGGTGTTCTCGGTTGTCACAATCACTCAGACAGAGAAAAACATCAACAGTACTACCGTCTGCCCAAAGTTGTAAAAAATCAGGGAGAGCAGACGGAGAAATTATAAAAGAAAGGAGGCAATTATGGATCGCAAGCCTCAATCAGAATTTGGATGGGAAGAATGTGGATAACATCCGAATTTACTCAGCTCGTTTTGTAGCTGGTAGGTATTTCACATTGATATTTTCACCTGCTTTTTGTGACATAAGTGTATTGGCTGTAAGGTCACAAATTGAATAGTTCAGGTTACAGGTTTGATAAAGTTTAATATGTGAAAGCTTATGCCAAGGCAATATTTCTTACTAGTTAAAGAACACCAATATCATATGTCAGTGGCTGTGACAAAGGATAAACTTACAGGAGGCAATATTTCAAGATCGCCACTGAACAAACTGGGATCCATTCCATAGGGATATTCATCCCCAATTAACTTTAGTTTTTTCACGTAACGTTCTTTTTGTTTTTGGTGTCCAGTCTTTCTCTGTACAGCTATGCAGATGCGTGTGAATTTTTGCAGTCCGATGCTGAAGCTTTATAGTAAAATTTTGAGGTTTTGTCCATGACTGTCTATGCATTCTATTTGTTTTGGAAGAGCTATATCTCCAAGATGGCGCCACTTCCGGTTCCGGGCCAAATTTGCAGGGTTCGTGAAAACGCTCTATAGCTCTCCCAAAAGTTCTTCGAGGCAGGTTTAACCAAGTGAAGCAAGACTGGGTCAGGTAGGTTTTGAGACTGGTCCAGGTGGGTAGCCAGTGGTCCTAAGATGAGCATAGACAAGTCTGAACAGAACTAAACAAGATTTTTATATATTCTTTAACTAAACTGGCCTGGCTTACTACGTGAGTGTCATGGTTCCCGTAACCCAGAACAGACCCAGATGCAGGAAGCTCGTTTGACTGAGGTTTATTGTAAAGGAAAAGGGAATACAGAGATAAACCGAATGTGCAAGGTGCAGGGGTGAGTCCAGAGGGTGGGCTGGGGGGTCCCAAGCGGTGGTTTCCAGTGAACGGGTCCTGAGTGAGTTTCGGTGAGTCCAAGGTTTTTCCTGGGGGAGAGGAGAGCAGAGGTTAGAGGTGAACCAGTAGAACTGAGGCAGAGGGCAAGGGCTAGAAACTTCAGAAAAGACAACGGCGAGGCTAGACTATGTTTCGTGGTAAGTTTTAACGGCCAGGGCTGCTTACGCAGGTAAGGCAACGATCCAGCGTCGGCCTCATGCCCCTCCGCTGGATAAAAAGGCAGCAGGGTGGATGAGCTGATGACCAGCAGGTGGGAGGAGGAGGCGTGGCCGGATCACACAGCTGGAATGGAAAGAGGTTAATGGTCCCCAGCCCAGCCCGACAGAACAGAGGGAGCAGGGGAGGTAGAAAGAGACAGAAGGGGCGGGGTCAGACCAGCG
>VUQH01055957.1:0-17140 GCA_015106775.1 Etroplus canarensis | reverse complement strand
CATTTTCAGTCCAGTCCTTGTACCTGAACATTTTCACAGGAACTTAACTCTGACCTATGATTCATTCATCATATAAAGGCTCCTCACACAAGAATGAACCAGTGTTGTGTCGACACATAACAGAAAACTTAGCAGAGAACCAGTTTCAAATAGGCTCTTTGTTACACGTCATTCGTTCCCATTTCTATAGCTGAATCTATGAAAAATACCAAAGATAACACAGTTTAACAGAGAGAAAATAGGATTTTTGCACCAACAAGGTGATTCCCAAAGAGCTGTTAGCTGAAAACTTGGCATACAGTGAGTGTCTACAGCCATCTGTAAAACACGGTTGAGGCTCTGTCATGGTTTGAGCTGCATTTCAGCCAGTGGTGTTGGAGATCTTGTCCAAACTGATGGAATCATGAAGACAGAAAAGTAGCATCAGATTTTGATCCACCATGTAATACCATGTGGAAAGAGTGTGACTGGCAGCAGCTTCATGATTCAGCAGGACAATTACTGAAGCAGTGTGGGATCATGTTGACAGAGAACAGAACAAAAGGCAGCCACCATCCAAAGAAGAGCTTTGGGATGTCCTTCAAGAAGCCTGGAGAACTATTCCTGAAGACGACTTAAAGACAGAAAGCTTGGCTCAGAGAGTTCAGGCTGTGCTGAGAACTAAAGGAGCTCAGAACAAATATTGACTTTGAAGCTTGTTAGAAGTGTACAACCTGTTTTTACCTTATGTACTGTATCTTCATCCATGTCTGCACATATTTCAGTAAACTGTTGAACCCATTTCCCCTTCTTCCTTGAAAACTCAAAAGAAACGAGGGCAGGATCATGACTGTGAGAAGTCTCCGGGATTCCTTGTGATGTTGTTGGAACCTTACGATATGCTGGTATAGTGAGCTGAGATGACTGCTGTTGCGATTTCCCGCTATATAAATAAAGTTCAATTGAATTGCAGAGCTTTGATAGGATTGGGCTGGAATTACTTCACAATGTTCTCGCCGTCACCAAATCCCACAAAGAAACCAAAACCAACAGCCAAACCATCTGCCTTCCGGCCTGACGCTCCCGGCTCTTGGCACGTTGGCGTCGGGCTTTAACAGAACTTGACTCGAGCCGTAAGCTGCACGTTGGGAAGCGGCAGCGAGAGCTGCGTCCAAGGTCGGCTTCTGCAAACCTGCCGATCAAACAAACACGGCGAAACAGCCGTGATGCGTGCGCAGCTGACCGCGACTGCTCAGGAACACCTGAGAGCTTTTTATGTCGGCCTGCGGCGAGGATGCGACGCGTCGCAGGACGCGGCTGACGGGGGGGAGGGGGAGCATCGGCGAGAGGAAATCCAAATGTTTTCAAATGAAAACAAACTGCTGACCTTTGTGAGGCGGGGGGGGGGGCGTGGCCACTGAATCTGCTTTGAATCTCTGCAGCTGAACCCCACACACACACACACTCACACACACTCACACACACTCGTACTTCTGACTGTCAGATCAGCGGCTGTGTGTTCCTGCAGATTTTGTGGGGGTTTAATGACTTTCCCCATGTGGAGAGACACAGTTTGGCTTTCAGCTGCTTCTCACTTTTTACGACTACATCCTGCTCGTACACTCAGCGCGTTTGTGTGTGTGTGTGTGTGTTTGTGTTCTTGTGTCAGCGCCGCCTCACTGAAGTGTGTGTGTGTGTGTGTTTTGTGTACACGCAGGTGATTTATCTAAGTCAGCGCTCGCTCGGCTGACCACCGCGGCTGAATCCTAATTCTCTCGCTCGCTCTCTTTCTCGTCAAAGAGCTGCTGTTCATTCAGAGCGAGGAGGACGGGAGGGAAGGCCTACCCGTCCTTTCCTCCCGTCCTTCCCTCTGTCCTCCCTCCCTCCCCTCGGGCAGTCTCTGAGAGGTTGCAGATTTGCAGCGATGGGCGCAGATTGTGCAAAACTGCGCTGTTAGATGGAACACGCTGTGACACATACGCACACGCTCAGCGTTCTTTTGTTTTCCATCCGACACACACACACACACACACACACACACACACACACACTCTCTCTCTCTCTCTCTCCATCCCTCTTTCTTTCACAAACACACTTTCTCCCTCCTGCATCTGTCTTGTATTATTCATCCCAGCCGTGTCATCATTCATAAGTGATAAACTCCCTGCACGGTCACACGGGAAGTTGCGGGATTGGTGGGATGAGGAATGTGGCGCCGTCCTTTTGTTTTTTTTTGCCATCTTCCATTCTTAAACATTCGCACTCGCCACAAACTTCCCGTCGGACCCCACCCCCGCACCCCCCACGCACGCGTAAGAAATGTCCCATCCGAGATGGGGTGAGATAAGAGAGCAGGAAAACAGTTCCAGGGCCCACGCCGCCGTTTATTCCCGTTTACCCGACAAAAAGCAAAAGACGAGAGGTGAAGGTGATCTATGATTTTAGACTCGTGCCGTCCGTTCCTTTAGCCGTCAGTCTGTCTGGGGGTGTAAGCAGCCTGAATGACTGTTTGTTTTGTACGGTGGCTCACGTTACCGTGGCCCGAGTTAGAAATGAGCTCATTTGACTAACAAAAACCTGCATTAAAATGTCAGAAAACAAACATGTTTGAAGCAGAGGAGACAAAAAAAAGGACCTGTGGACAGAAGAAAACAGACCCAGTCAAACAGTTGCTGCTTTAGTGTGGTGTACGATGGTTTGTTCTGGCAGGACATGACAGAATACCAAGTGTATGGCATGAATTTTGTACTTTTAAATTATTTCTGAAATGAAATGAAATGCCCTCACCAGACACTTCAGAAGATCCACCTTGTTAGGACCAGGTTGGACCTCCTTTTGCCCGCAGAGCTGCTTTAGATCTTCGTGTCACTGATTCAGCAAGGCGCTGGAGACTCAGAGATGTTGCTCCATGTTGACGTGACAACATCACACAGCTGCTGAACATCCATGATGAGAACCTCCTGTTCCACCACATCTCGAAGGTCTCTGTTGGACTGAGATCTGCTGACTGTGGAGGACATCTGAGGACAGTTTGAGATGATGTGAGCTTTGTGACATGGTGTGTTGTCCTTCTGGAAGCAGCCATCAGAAGATGGTACGCTGTGGTCAGCAACAATCCTCAGGTAGGCTGTGGGCTTTAAACCATGCTCAGGTGGATCCACGCTTTCATGGTGTTCACGCCAAACTCTGACCCTACCATCTGAATGTGGCAGCAGGCAACCAGGCAACCAGGCAACGTTTTTCCCATCTTCTGTTGCCCGATGTTGGTGAGTCTGTGTGAACTGACTCTGACTGGAGTGGCCCCCCCAGTGTGGTGGTCTGCTGCTGCGGCCCATCAGAGATGCTCTTCTGTAGGAAAAAAACGGTCCTTCTCCCCTCCTCTCAGCTGGAAGCCGTCTGTCCATCCTCCTCTGATCTCTGGCATCACTAAGTCATTTTCTCCCAGAGAACCTCTGTTCACTGCAGACCGTTCTCTGCAAACCCTACAGATGGTTGTGTGTTAAAATCCCAGCAGATCAGCAGTTTGTGAAACCCTCACATTCAGAGTCCCCTTAAATCTCCTTTCCTTCCCCATTCTGATGTACAGTTAGAACTTCAGCAGCTTGTCTTGACCACCTTTACACGCTGAAATGCACTGGGTTGCTGCCCTGTGATTGGCTGATTAGATATTTGCATGAACAAGCAGTTGAATAGCTGCTGCCGAGGTGGCCAGTGAGCATAGGATTTGGTATACTGGTACACTGTGGTGTTGTCTGGTGTGTGATGGTAAATAGTGATTGCAGAGAACAAATACTTTACTTTTTTGGAACTTTAGTTGACAAAATGTCAGTGTCCCCGGTAGCGTAGTGGTTTGCACATTCGCCTTACAAGCGAAAGGGCCCTGGTTTGATTCCAGGTGGGGACACAAGCCCCTCTCACCATGGAGGGTTGCATCAGGAAGGGCATCTGGTGTAAAACCTCTGCCAAATTACCAATGTGGATTAATTTGCTCCCTTGGTGGAGAATACAAGGGAGCAGCAAAAAGGTACGTTTCAGTTGACAAAATGCCATTTTTGGTTAGTTTACTTTTGTAAATACAAGCCACTGACACTGATGGAGTTTATATGTTGAGCTAAAATCCCTAAGGTTGCATTATGTAGTGAGCTACTATAGTGTGAGTGCTGCAGTACGTCCCTGTTGACAGGGTGATCTATCTATTGTCCTGTAGGAGGTCTTTTGTCCTTCAAACTCAGGTCCTCTACCAGAGGCCTGGGAGCTTGAGGGTTCTGTGCAGTATCTCAGCTGTTCCTGGAACTGCGCTCTTCTGGACCTCAGATCTCAGATGTCGTTCCCGGAATCTGCTGGAGCCACCCTCCCAGTCTGGGGGTCACTGCCCCTAGTGTTCAGGTTACCACGCAGACCACTGTTGCCTTCACTGTCCACATCTTTTCTAGTTCTTCTCTCAGCCCTTGGTATTTCTCGTGTTCCTTCTTCCTGATGTTGCCATCACTTGGGATCGCTACATCTATCACTGCGGCCTTCTTCCTCCGCTTGTCCACCACTACCGTGTCCGGTTGGTTAGCCACCACCAGTTTATCCATCTGTGTTTGGAAGTCCCGCAGGACCTGTCCATCCGTCCGTCGTCTGCTGCTACCTTTTATCGTAACTAAACGGTTACTTCCTGCTAAAACATGCAGCAGTTCATCTATATTTTGTACCCATCTGAGATGTTTATTGGCGGTTTTGCAGGTTGATGTACAGTTTCTGTACGCTTCAGGCTATTTTCAGTGGTTCTTCTATTGTTCTGCTCGTTTGGTAAATCTTCACGCACTCTGAACTCCAGCTGTTTGTTGGTGTCTTCACGGGTACCGCAGAAGTTCCACTCCTTTGGAGTCGTTGGAGTGCAGCAGTCCGTGGTGTGGGTTTTGTGCAGCTCAGTTCAGGGTGTGCGGCATTAAACTCTCAAATTCTGACTTAATCAGCGAAGCAGTTTGAACTCTGCTCTTTCCAAACTCTCGCCGGTTTGTGTTTGTGTGTTTTCAGTGGTTTGGTTCCCATCGGAGGCTCCATCATTCTGCCCCGCTCCGTGTCATTACGGCGTCTCTGGAACGCCGCCGCTCGGTTAACCACAGCCTTCTCACGACTCCGCCTACGCCCTCCTCCCCCCCGCCCAACTGAAACCACTGTTCCCAGTGCCACAGACCAGCTCTGCCAAAACCAGTCGCCGCATACCTCGGCGAGCTTCTTAGTCTGTTCGGATGGGGGGGAGGGGCAGGAAGAGGAGGAGTGATAGCGGGGAGGCGGAGAGACTCAGGAGGAAGGAAATAGAAAAAGGGAGATTAATGCAGGCAGATGTATTAATCACAGCTGGAAGTAATTGAGAGGCTGAGCGTAGTTCGGGTGAGCGAGCTGTCCTCGTCACACTCCCTCACTCTCTCTCTCTCTCTGTGTAAACACTGTTACTGTACGGGCTGAATATTAATGCAGTGATGTGTAAAGTGACTTATGGTGCAAGTGTCCTTACAAGAGTCTGTGTTGTTGTTCTTGTTTTTGGCATCAGTGTCAGCTCACTTGGTGTGTGTGTGTGTGTGTGTGTGTGTTTTGGCTGACACTTTCGCTTTATTTGTCCTCCTGATTTTGTAAAGGAACAGTTTAACAGAAAATGTTTTAATAGCCTAATCGCCGTCCATCACAGAGGTAGCTTAGAACAAAGACAGGAAGCAGAGGAAAGTTGGTAGCCTAGCAACATTAAAAGAAAAGGGGAAAAAAACCAAAACAGTTTGCACATTACCCTGAGCTGTCTGATTTACATGTCTTACTATAAAGTGAGAGTAGAGAGCAGGTGGAGGTATGCACTGGAGAGAAGAGGGATGAAAGTCAGTAGAAGCAAGACAGAGTACATGTGTGTGAACGAGAGGGAGGCAGGTGGACGTATGGAGATAGATGAATCATCCGAAGCAATGAATGGTGAAGAAGGTGGTGCAGGTGGGGTGGAAGAAGGATAGCAGCAAGAGTGAAAGGGAAGGTTTATGAGACATGATGTGTGGTCTGGAGACGGTGGCACTGACGAAAAGACAGGAGGTGGAGCTGGAGGTGGCAGAGCTGAAGACGTTGAGATGTTCACTGGGAGTGACCAGGAAGGACAGGATGAGTCCATCAGCTCAGGCTGAGATGGTTTGGACATGTTCAGAGGAGGGACAGCGGACAGGGAGGAGTCACTGCCCCAAGTGAAGTCATTTAAGTGTCTCCGGGTCCCATTCATGAGGAGGGACTCTGAGACTGACAGTCAGTCTGTTGTAGTGATCCGCATTACCGCTCTCAACCGTGGTCACAGGCTCTGGGTAGTGACCGAAAGGATGAGGTCGCAGGTTCAAGAGCCTGAAATGAGTTGCCGCTGAAGCTCAGTCACGTGGGAGGGGCTCAGACTCCTCCATGTTGAAAGGTACCAGCTGAGGTGAGCTGAGCGCCTCCTAGGTGAGGCATTTCAGGCAGGTCCCACCAGGAGGAGGCCGACCCGGGACACGCTGGAGAGACGATACCTCTAAGCTGGCTTGGGAACGCCGTGGATGGATGGATGGCCATGATTTTAGCAGAATTGAGCACTGGGACTGTTTGATCCTTTCAGAGATAAAACTCTATTGTTTTCCTCCCGTTTAAAATATCTCTAACACAAAACGCTGGCGCGCCCCTTTAACTGAACAGCTTCCCCACCCTCTCACACACTCCCACACAAAAACACACACTCAAACAGAAGATAATTGGATAATAAGTTAGAAGACATTGTGGCTCTTTCTCAATCGGTTTAATTTATTTTCCTGTTTATCATGGAGTGTTTCTCCACTCGGGCTGACACGCCTCATTATTCACTCACGCAGTAATCACTAAATACACTGTAACAAAGAGCAATAATAATAATAATACATAACAGCTGATATCTATAGCATCATACGCGCTTGTAACAGGCTCCGAATGCCTTCCCTGGTTTGTGGTTGTAAAGCTTTGGCCGTGTGACTGACTGATGCTTTGTTTTGGGCTCTGCAGCAACTCGCCCGCTCTGACTATAGTCTGGTTGGCACGGTTACAGCTGGCATCCTCCGCTGACCCTTTACCTTTCATCAGTGCGATCTGTCTGGCGGTGCGTCTGCTGACATAACTCAGAGTGTAACCCTCCGTCAGTGTGCTGCCATGGTTTCCTATAGGGAGAAGCTCCTCACTCTTAAAGGGGCAGTGCTTACAGAACTGAGCACTGACCATGTACTGTATGTACTGTACCCGCAGATCATCTCAGTAATGCCGGCTGCACTGACAGCTGGTACTGGCGCAGTAAAAGTCGTATAAATACTTGTTGCAAAAGTGGCCCCGGTCCCAATTTTTTTTTGTGACCTACATCTGATTGGTTCAAATCAGACCCCGCCCACTTCCATATGCGGCCCTAAATCAACGCGTAGCCGGTGTTTTTCAGTCTGAACTGTCATGTCGCATTTCATCCGACTCTGTGCAGGCCTGGGAAAAAGTAAGTACACCCTTACTGCCTAAGTGAGTATGGATCAGCCAGGCGCTGCTGATGTGGCGCTGGTTCGATACTCGCCTGCGGAGGCCGGAGCCGCCCCACACCCTCCGAACACTGCTGAGGCGCTCCCGAGCAAGGCACCGAACCCTCACCATGCTCTGTGGTGCATGCGATGGGCTGCCTTGTTCTCTGTAACCTGTGTTTGTGTGTGTGCATGTATATCACTCAACACTGTTAAGAGTGTGTATACCTACAATAAAGAGTGTGTTGGAATCAAGTTGGAATTTTCCCTTTAGGGGATTCTTCTTCTTCTTCTTCTTCTTTGGCGTCCTAGGAAAATGCTAGAGCTACATCTCAGAATCTACAGGCCTCAGTTAGCATGTAAGATGTTAAAGTTCATCACAGGACAATATCCTTTGGACAGACCAGACCAAAGCGGACATGTTTGACCGTAATGTGCAGCACCAAACTCAGCATATCAGCACAAACACCTCATCGCAACTGTCAGCACGGTGGTGGAGGGATGATGATTTGGGCTTGTTTTGCAGCCACAGGACCTGGGCACCTTGCAGTCATTGAGTCCACTGTGAACTCCACTGCATACATAAGTATTCTAGAGTCAAATGTGAGGACGTCTGTCCCACAGCTAAACCTTGTCCCAGACAAGGTCATGCAGCAGGACAATGATCCCAAACACAGCGGCTAATCGCCAACAGAATGGCTGAAAAGGAAAAGAATCAAGGTGCTGCAATGGCCCAGTCAAAGTCCAGACCTCAACCCCATTGAAATGCTGTGGTGGGACCTTAAGAGAGCCGAGAATAAATGAATGAAGCAACGCTGTAAAGAAGAGCGGGACAAAATTCCTCCACGACCATGTGAGAGACTGATAAAGTCACACTGAAAACCACTGCAGCAACTTATTGCTGCTAGATGTTGCTGTAATGTGTACTGGAAACAGACAGCAGTTAGCACTATATGTAGGAAGCTCCTCTTATGATATGCAGTATCCTGCAGCTTTCGCATGTTTAAACGGACATTTACTAAAGTTTGCTGTGAGAACTTTCTTTCCCACATGACCGAAGTCTCGGCTGTAGATTATTTTGTCACGTTAAGGATGTTGTCTTGTTTTTAGGCTGTTTTCATCCTTTTTTTTCTTTAAAAAATCACTCTTGGCTTGCAAAGTTACGGGCAAAGCTGGGAGAAAAACCTCAAATTCCAGAGACCCATTAGCTGCAGGTTTACTGTGTCACTTATTTCTTAGCGATTCCACTAATTGCAAGTCGGGCAATTAAAATGTCACGTAAAACGAGGGCAGTGCTTCAATCTCGCTTCATCCAAGTTTAATCTAGTCAAGGTGCATATTCTCAGCTGGAACGAAAACGCGTCTGAGGTTAATATTCATAAGGATAATATTGATTAACTTGTGTTTGAATCAAATTTGCACTGCAAATTAGATCAGTTTTAATGTGCAATAAAGTCTAACAGTGATAAGTTTTTCTTTGAGCCTCCTTCGTGTCACTGACGCGTCCTCCTTGCAGATCTTTGCAGGCCTGCGCTCGGCGTGTTTCTTTGACGACATCCTCGCCTCATTGCTGTCTCATGGTCACATGGTAGGGCTGTTTTCTGTCCCCTCTGAACACGGCGTAGGGTTTTGTGGGTCCAAACAAAGATGGCATTTCTTTAAATCCCCTGTCAGACAGTTCTGGATCCTGCTTCTCATCATCTGTTTTGGTTGTGGCGTTGCGGTGAATTAGGACGCGGTGAATCATCTCTTCCCTCTGTGATGTTAGAAAACATTTTCTACAATTCCCGGCAGAGTCGTTCCAGGGAAAAAAAACAAAAAAAAACAAAAAAACACAGACGCTCGGCTGGTGTTTTCTTCTTTGTTTCGAACCTTGAAAAGCATTTTTATTAAATTATCTTTTGGTTGATAAAAACCAGCTTCTTGGGTTGGTGCGGTAAACGCGTTCCTGCCTCAGACCGCAGCAAATTAGCGAACGAGGCCGAGCTGTCCTGCTGCACCTCCGGCTTTAATTAAACCCACAGAGGAGCTGAGAACCAGCTCAGAGGGGTAATCTGAGGTTTTCCCCTGCAACAGACACTGCAGCGCTTCCTTTACTGCTGTTACAACATCTGTGGCTTTCATATTGTTACCACTTTATTCTGTGGCTCCATTAATTTACTGCAGATTTAAAGCTTCCCTTAATTTAGACTTAATTTCTTCAAGAGTAGAGCATTATGGTAGTAATTCTTGTTCAGCAGCAGGGGTTACTCTGGTTTGAGGAAGATTATCCTTTAGTCAGACCTCTCGATAGCTGAGTTTATTCTTCTCTCGCTGACAGAAATCCATAACCAAAGTAGGTAACGATTTGTGGAGCAAGTTTATCCCCCTCAGATGGCCCTAAATAATCCAGATTATGGAAAAAGTGGCCCGTTTCCATCCGCTACTATCATACTAACATGAGGTGTTTGTTTGGTGAGATAAACGGTCAGATCGCAGAGATAAAAAGAATCAGAATCTAGGTTACGGGCCAAGCGTGCTTGCTCACACAAGGAATTTGTTTCTGTGTCAGATCTCTCTTTTTACACGAAGACGCAAACATCAGCAAGACCAGATATAAAGGGGAGGGCGATAAAAGAGTCAAACCTCAGACTAGAAGATCAAATGTAGAAACCCCAACAGGCTCCTCGACAAAACTGAGAAAATACACCCAAAAAAGGTCAGTCGTTTTCCCGGTTCAGCTCTTCTGATCAGACTGGGCGTGGTTTGGTTCTATGTCTACACTATATAGACAAAAGTATTGGGCCACCTACTCAGGCTTTCTGCAAGATGTTGGAGTGTCTGTGGGAATGTTTGTCCATTTGTGAGGTCACACACTGATGTTGGATGAGAGGGTCTGGCTCACAATCTCTGTTCTAGTTCATCCCAAAGGTGTTGGATGGGGTTGAGGTCAGGGCCATGTGTGGGCCAGTCAAGTTCTTCCACACCAAACTCATCCAACCATGTCTTCGTGGAGCTTCCTTTGGGCACTGGGTCACAGTCATGCTAGAACAGAAAACAGCCTTCCCTAAACTGCTCCCACCAAGTTGGAAGCGTAGAATTGTCCAAAATGTCTTGGTAAGCAGAAGTATTAAGATTTTCCTTCACTGGAACAGAGGGGCCCAGGCCAGCCCTAGAAAAACAACTCCATAGCATTATCCCTCCTCCATCAAACTTTACAGTCAGACATACATTCTCCTGGCATTCACCAAGCCATCAGACTACCAGATAGAGAAGTGTGATTTGTCACTTCACCATCCCAGCTGTCACTGGACAAAGGGCAGAGAGTTTTTGCCTTGTCATATGCCTGTCAGTTGACAGGAAGTGGCTGGGGTGGCTGGTGGGTGTACTCGGCGACAGGCTCTTGTCTGGTTGTCCTAAAGCCTCTGTGGACTTTTCTGTATCAACACAGATCACGCACTTCTCCCTGTCACCATTGTGCTTAAACAATTGATCAGCCATGAATTTTAGGGACTCGTAAGCGATGTGGCGCAGCAAGAATGAATACTTTTTCAGGTACAGCTAGCACAGGTCAACCACAACCGCAGCCATCTGGGGTGAGGTCCTGGACGAATAGTTCCCAGTGAATTCTGAATCATACTTTCTATTTGAAATGTCCGAACTCCATAAAATCACAGCGGAGGTAATTATCTTTATACATTTGTACATGTTTACTGGCTCCTGTTATTGATTTTCTCGTACATGTGGGCTCCTGCAGCTTTTATAGACTGACAGAAACTCGCAGCTGAGTTTGTGCTCAGAATAAAAGTATCTGTATGTGCTGGGTTTAAAACATGAAGAAACCTGGAATCTTACAGGTCAGTGATCTTCCTCTGCTTCTCCCTGAAGATAAAGGCTTAACGAGTGCACACATAAAGACCAGGTGTGAAGAAAAATTACATTTATTAATAAGTGGTGAGCTGGAAATTGTAAAGAGAAAGCACAAGAAACCAAGAAGCTCTTTATATTGTGCATTTACATTGTCCAAGTAAGACTCGGTAAGGAAGGTTTGCCATGTGGTCAGTGAGTTTATTCCAGTAATTGTTACCACGCCTCAGCGCTGACGTCACGTTAGTCAGAAACCTTTCCCCGCAAAGCTCCCGGTCAGCTGGAAGCCACGCTGATTTAAAGTGACTTGGCGTGTTTGTGCGCGACCTCCTTTCACAAACAGTGGACCGAAGGTCAGCTGATGGCCTCACAGAGCGGAGATCCGACGCAGGTTCGAGCGTCGGTGCATCTGGAGGTTAAAGTCCTCAGGTGAGGGCAGAGGCTGCTGCTGCTGGGGTATGGGGGGGCTCAGGTCAGCAGAGTTCTGTTCTGGTGGGTAAATAACAGCGTGGACGTCCAGGGGAAAGGACAAACTGAGGCGATTGCTGTTTGTACTCACGCTCTCGAACGGTGATGGAGTCACGGTTAGCAAGATAATGTGACATCATTTTTAGTTCCACTTCCTTTTTCTTGTTTTTAGCCTTATTTTTCTGGGGATTAGCAAAGACATGCAGAGGATAGGTTACCTGGTGAGTCTAAATGTGAATGGTTATCTGTCGGCTGTACCCCACCTGTCGCCCAGTGACAGCTGGGATAGGCCAAAAGTTATGCCAAAGTTCCAGGTATTTGTCTGTAGCCTACAGGGGGAGCTGCTGAGTGAAAAACTACAGAAACCTTCGTACAGGAAGTCCATACCCTCAGTCTACGACTGTGTAGTTTGAAATATTTTGATTGTGTCTCTCAGATTAATCATCCGTGGCCTCGTCTTACGAATTCCATGTGTGTCTTTTCACTGCACACAGTTTGATTTGGATCTTGCTCTGAGATGCATTTCAGGTCCTTCTGATTTACTTTGATTTACAGCCGTCATCAGAACAGCTAACTAGGCAGAATTCATTTCTAGTACAAATTTATTGGCCGACTGCGGACACAACAAAGTGTAGCACTTCTCTGCCAAACAATAGATATTTTGAGAAGGTTTTTTTTTTGGTCTCTCTCTGTGGGAACAAATTATTATTCATGTATGGAGTGGTTTTCTGTGCGTAAGTAGAAAGCCTAGAAGCTGTTTTGATCCAGTGATCCAACAGAAGTCTAAAGACTGCACTGGATCAAAAAAGGCCCGTTGGTGTTGAGAAAAGTTAACCCACAAATGAAAAGCTCGACGCAGAGATTTGTAATGTGAGAGCAGCGGCTACAAATTTGAAGGAATTATTCATAAAAATGTGCTTTTATTAAACCCTTCAGTGCTCTGTGCAGATATTTTTTCTGGTCACTTTGAGGGTTTATTTTGATCACTGGACAAACGCTGAGACGAGGCGTCCATGTTTGCTTACTTGTCAGCTTTAAGAGGAGCTCGTGTCATCGTATAGACGTCACATCTCGCAGCCTTTTCATTGCCGTTATGACAGGCTCAAATTTGTTTGGGCTAATTTTGAGGTGCTGAAATCAGCTTGGTTTATTTCTGTTACCTGAGAAGTCGCACCCTGGTTATCAACAATGACTGTTTGCTCAGTGTTAAAGCAAATAAACGTTGGTCTCAGTGTCCAGGGTCAGAGGATAAGAAGAAAAATGATTAACTTCTTTAAAGTTAGTAAGATGTGTACGAGTACAGAAGAGCCTATCCTGGAGCCAAAGAGTGTCTTGAACTTGACTGCCAGTGGTCAGTGTTTTCAACGTATGTCATACATTAACTGCTCCAAAAGGGGGAGCAGTCTGGAGCTGGAGCATTTAGCCTGAAGAACTTTTTCTTTTCATAATGTATTTAATAAGGGAAGGTTTACAAGATGGTAGTGAGACCTGCTATGATGTAGAAATCATCAGACCAGAAAATGTTTTTCTAATCTTCTGTTGTCCAGTACTGGTGAGCCTGTGTGGTGTGCCTCAGGTCCCTGTTCTTAGCCCCTGGTGTGGTCTTCTGCTGCTGCAGCCCATGTGCTTCAAGGTTTAATGCACTCTTTTGTATTGTATATATACTCGAGTTACTGTTGCCTTCCCACCAGTTTGAATCATTCCGGTCAGTTTCCTCTAACCTTAGGCACTAAAAAGGCATTTTCACCCACAGAACTGCCGCTCATATCGATATCGATGTGACGTAATGTGGATATTTCCTCTTGTTTAGACCATTCTCTGTAAACCCTACAGATGGTTGTGTGGGAAAATCCCAGCAGGTCAGCAGCTTATCAAATACTCAGATAAGCCTGTCTGGCACCAACAACAAAGCTCCATTCAGAGGAACTCGCACCACCTTTTTTACCCAGTCTGATGCTCTGGTTGATCTTCAGCGGCTCACACTGACCGTGTCTGCCTGCCTAAATGCACCGAGTTGCTGCCATCTGATTGGCTGATTAGATATTTTCTTTAACGAACAGCTGAACGGGAGTTTTCCGTCACGGTGTGTGTAATTTTTCTTTGCATGAAATGATGGTGAAGAACCAAAACTCTCGTGAGGTTTTATATTTAGCGCATTAGCCGCTGATAATGTATGTGTGAAGTCCTGAAGCCGCTTCACATCTCAGGACGTCTCTGGACGCTAACAAAGCCAAAGTCTTACCTTCAGGTTTGCACCAGCACAAATCTGCAGGGATGCATCACATCTCATTTTAACTTGTTCTTTCTCTTCTTTTTAAAAAAAAACTCTACAGTTTGTTCTGTAGTTTAATTTCAGTTGGCGATGTTTTCACACTCGCTGCTTGTTTTGACCTCATGAAGAGGACTTTTTGTTCTTCGGTTGTTATTCAGAAAGAACTGCTGCTGTCCTCCTGCCATCTTCATCTCCGCCCCTCCTCTCCTGCGCTGCTGATTAGACTTGGCGTTAGCCTTAGCATTAGCCTGTCCAGTCGTTCCCTATGGGCCTGTTGTCTCTTTTGGCTAGCAGCATCTAATCTTGGCAAGCTAGTGGCTAATCCAGACTGGATGCTAATGAACCCTGGCCAGTGTCCACACCGTTCCTGTAGAGACGTCTGTTTCTATAAAGCCCAACGGCTAACAGGCCACCGCTCCACTGTCCAACACAGACAGACAGACAGACAGACAGAGAGGAAGACAAACCACCCGGAGCAAGCTATCTGGCCCTCAGCTAACTGCTTGCTAACAAATGATGATGCATATACTGAATTTGATTTTGAATATAAAACTGCACTTTGTACAGGAGTTTAAAATCTCTTTCGCTAATTTTCTTATTAGTTTAGCTCAACAAGGCCAATTAATTTAGATGTGTGTGTGAGATCAATATGAATGTAAGAAGAAAGCTCAGAGTTTCAACTTTTATTCCTGGTATTATATTTAGATAAATCTGATTCTGAGACACAAAATTAATTTCAATTCTGAATATTGTGAGCTTGTAGACCCACTTTTAGCAGCAATAAGTTGCAGCAATGGTTTTCTGTTTGACTTTATCAATCTCTCACACGGGTGTGGATGAATTTTGGCCCACTCTTCTTTATACAGTTGTTCCGGTTTATTGAATTTTGTGGCCATTCGTTTACGCACAGCTCTCTTAAGGTCCCACCACAGCATTTCAGTGGGGGTTGAGGTCTGGACTTTGACTGGGCCACTGCAGCATGATTCAGCTTGATTCTTCTGTTCTTCAGCCATGTCTGTTGGAGATTTGCTGCTGTGTTTGGAATCGTTGTCCTGTTCCCTTCCAAACAAGCCATATTTGAGTAACCTAACTGAGGCCTGTAGAGTCTGAGATGTACTGTAGCTCGTGAGTTTTTTTGACCCTGGGCGGAATTTGCTGGGATGTCCACTCCTGGGACGATTGTGTCGTTGCGGTAACACACACCTGAATGCTCCAGAGCAGCAGCTTTTATAGAGGGCGCTCACTCTGATGATGATCAGTTAACCATTGATCAGCAGCTCCTGGCTGATACTTCTTCCATAGGAATTAAAAGGGTAAGGGTGTACATGATTTGCATAGGAATGGAACAGTTTAAAAATGCATGCCTGTCTGCAAACCTGCAAACATCACATGGGGTCAGTAGGTGAAATCTTCACTTTCATCCACAAACTTTATCTTCACTTATTATTGCTGTGCATTCTGGAAACACAGCCAGCGACCCAATTTTGTGAACAATTATTCATTTAATTCCACTTTGGCTCCATTTGAGATTAAAGGTCCCCTCTAGAGACATTTAAAATGGCTCTGAATGGAATAATTAATTCATCTCATATATGTTTTCCGCAGAAATGTTAATCACGCTCATTAAAGTTTCCTAAAGTCACACCAAGTTTGTTTTTTTTTCCTTTTGAGGAAAAAAGAATGTAAGTTTTTATAAAAATGTAAACTGCATCGGTGTCAACATGTGGAAGATCTATTTACCATGGGTTCTGAGCGTGGAGAGGGACTTAAAAACGTGCGACCCCCGTCACCTCGAGTGATGCTGCAGACGCAAACCTTGGAAACCGTCTGTTCCCTCCATTAGAAGACAAAGGCTGCAGAGGGCTTTGTTTCTTCATGCTTCTTGTTTGCAGCAGGTTTTCCTTCCTGTTTAAGTCTCTTTATTTAGATGTTTATTCCCACAGCAGAGGTTTCTCAGTCACAGTGCTGCAGCGGCCCGTCATCCTCTTCCTTCCCTCTATTGTCTCCAGACAATCGAGCCGACCTGGACGCTCCTCATTAGGCCTCGCTCTGCCGCCCTTTTTACCGCTCATACATAGAAACACATGTGCACGCGGACCCTTCGCCTCCTCGGGCGTTCGTGTGTACCTGCGCACATGTGTGGAGTCACATCGCTTCACAATAGCTGAGCTGCAGACAGGCGTGCTGAGAGTCGCGGTGATTTACGACCTCCGTGTATGTGGATGGAGAGATGCGGGGGCTGTGCGGAGGGAACGAGTGAAGGAGAAACTCCAGCTTATAGGATGACTGACTGGGTGTTCACATTTACAGAAATCACACGTACACACAGAGCACACACTGCTGATATTATGCTCAAAGGCCTGCTTTCATTTTCACGAGATATTACAAAAGAATGCTGCATGCATTCCACATAATCCCCATACCTCCAGTGCGGTTTAATACAGGGACATATCAGAGGACTGTTGTGTCCGTATAGGGCTCATTGGTCCATACATTCCAGTTATTTGTTCTACTCCACTCCAAATCAAGTGGACATCAGGCGTCTTTCTTCTGAGTCTCTCAGACTCTGAAACCCATTCTGGGCCTTCATAATCGCACCTTGTTTTGGAACATCATGTATTTTCTTAGAGTGCAAGATCTATGTTTTTGTTCAAAGTTCACTGTGTATAAGTTATGACCTTGTTAGTTCAAATTATAAGACAACATAACCAGCCAGGACTGGTTTCTGTGTGCTTAGAGACAGGCTATATTTTTGTTTATCATTTTCTGCTGTATTAGATACGTGCCTGAAATCAGCATCCACACACTTTGATTATCACACTGTTTTGGACAGTTAAGCCTGTCCACGTCAATAATAGATGGCCAATTACAAACGGGTTCGTGTGAATTCACCTTTGTACGGGGCAAGGCCCAGCCCACGAAGATAAATGTGAACTGATTCCTGTGATCTGGGCTCATTCTGGCTGAGTTCCTGCGAGAGCTTTTGTCAAACTGAGTCCAGCGCTGCTATACTTTACCTGTGACCACAATAAATATTTTTATATGAATGGAAGGTTTCTGGTCT
>VUQH01055949.1:6176-19526 GCA_015106775.1 Etroplus canarensis | reverse complement strand
TTCTGGTTCTGAATTGTCTCAGGACTGAATATCCAAGCAAATCCAGTCCAAGGACAGATCATGTAGTGCTCAGAGAAACTCAAAAAAAACCAAGACTTACATCTCAGACTCTAAAGGCCTCAACTGGCATGTTAAATTTGAAAGTTAATGACAATTAGAAAATGACTGAATCAGTACGACTTGTTTGGAAGGGCTGTCAGAAGAAAGTCTATCATTTTACAGTGAGAAAGATTATTCACAAGTGGAAAACAATCAAGACAGTTGCCAGTCTTCCCAGGATTGCATGTCCCAGTTGATTCAGCCTGAGGTCAGACCGGTGCAGTGCTCAGAGAAACTGCAAAAAACCTCAAGAGCTACATCTCAGACTCTACAGGCCTCAGTTAGTATTTTAAATTTTAAGGGTCATGACAACATAATTAGAAAAAGACTGAACAAGTCTGTCATGGCAGCACGGCTTTGATTTTCAAAGCTTCATCTGAAATAACCATAAGACTTCTCCAAAAATGTTCTTTGGTCAGGCAAGACCAAGATGGAGATGTTTGGCCATAAAGCACAGCTCTGTGTTTGGTGAAAAGGGATGACCAGTCAAAGTCCAAACCTCAACCCAACTGAAATGGTGTGGCAGACCTTAAGAGAGCTGTGCATAAAGAATGCCTGCAAACCTCAATGAAGTAAAGCAACACTGAATCGGGGCAAAAATTCTTCCGCAACTAGAGAACCTGATAAAGTCACAGAAAAAACTGGCTCTCTGTAGTCCCCATGTGACCACTAAAGGTATAACCCTGTAAAGTCCCTTCATGAATGCTGACCTGACCCCACCCCACTTAATGTGATGCGAGGCTAGATGCCATGAGCAATTTTATGTTCTCTTATAATGCAAATTTGATGATTAAGAACTGATGTATGCAACAGTGAATTTGATTCCATAATAACCCTATTTTTTTTTTTTTTTTACTGATTTCAGCAACAGCAGATGGAAAATTGGGGCAGACACAACATCGTGTCACCATGAAAGTAGATAACCCCACAATCAGTTTGGTTTTTGTTTCATGCCGACCGGAGGAATTGTTAGAAATATGGCGAACACTGTAAACATTTTAACGATAATGTCACCTAGTGGTCAATCCACATGTTCAGAATGAGTGAAAATCTAATCAGTTCCAGATCTCATGGAGGTCTATGACTGTGCCAAAATTCAAAATACTGATTCCAATAGTTTTTGCACTATTGCGTTGAAACGAAGGATTTGTGGTGGCAGCGACACCACTATTGATTCTATGCTATCTCCACTTATCTGGGATAATAACTGAGTTATTGCTGCTAAAGGTGGTCCTACAAATTATTAAATCCTGGGCTGTGCATGACTGCACAGAGTCATGAGAAAACTCTTTTTCACATGAGTGTAACTATTGTAGTAGCTAAACCAATTTGACACTGTCATAAGGCAGAAGGAAGCTCATCAAAAAATACACTTTACAATAAGTTACTGTACTATTATAAAATATGCTTACTGAGAAGTAAGATGTAATTTAAATACCGAGAGTTTATTGTAAATTCACTCAGAGAGATTGTTCATGATGTGTACACATTTATGCAAAGGCTTCTTTCAAGCAAAACCTCCTGCCCCTAGAGAAATTAAAATTATTATTTAAAAAAAAAGTTCAAAATTTGATTTTAAAGATCTTTATTTCATGGAATTTGAATAATTCCCTGACACATTACCTCACAGCGGCACACATCATATGTTTGCTTCATTCTGCCTCAGTTCTACACACACATTCACACGGCATTAACATTCCCACCAGTTTCCCTGCTGTCACCACAATCACATTCCTGCCCAGCTCTCCCCAAAGATTGCTTAAACAATGAAATCTGCTTTCCGCTGACTGTGTTCAGCCTTGATCCATCTGATGGAACATGATGATGACAGTTGTCTCTGTTTCGGCATGAGGAAGGTCGGAAGAGCGGGAAGCAGCAAGGAATGGACTGCTTTATCCCCCCAAAAGACACACAGGCTCTCTGAACTAAGAAAGAGACAGGAGTCAGTGTTGGGAAGCTGAGAACTAAGATGAGTGGATTTTATACTTTTTGGTATATTTTCAAGTACATTTTAGACCTATGATTTTTTTTTTTTTTTTATAATGATGGTACGTTAGGCTGATATTTCATACTATCAATCAGCTTTTACAAAATATTGCATCTCAGCTAATTTGAGTCAACCTGTAATGTGATGATTTGGTTCCATCTGTTTTAGAACATATTTAATATATTATTGGTTTGATGTCCTGAGCCTGACTGGAATCAGTCATGATCAAACCAAATTTGTCTCGATCAGTTAAACTGCGTTTGTTTTATTTTTTCAAGTAACTTACCGTTCTCTTAGGGCCCTGTTACACCATGACGATTTAACAAGCTTATGCCAACGCCTCCAAATTCCTCTAAAATGCTGGCATATGCAGAACAATGATGTTATATGGACGTATACATAACGTATTGCTAACATATATACAACGTAATACCAACGAATGCTAGTGTATTGCCGCCATTCACAACCTGAAGCCCATTTATACGACTTCACTTAAACGCAGCACATACACCATTATATGGCAGTTGTATGTTAGAAACATGTTCAGGACAACTGGAACATGTTAAATACATCTACAAATGTCAATATCTGTTAGAGGTATGTTTGATAAACGTTATGCATATGTTAAAAACATATTACTCATAGGTTATTAATACGTTTTGGGTACGCTAGACATTACCGACACGTATTTGATATATGACATGAGTAACGTGAGTCTCAATATGCATAAAGTACCTGCAACATATGGTCTGCATATGCGGGACATATGAGCCATACGCTGGCAAATGTTGGAGATTTTGTGCATGCTCAAAATTTTCCAGGGACCTCGGGACTACAATGTATACCGACGTACTTCAGCGTGCTCTTAACTTCCACAAAACTTGCCTAGAACTTAATTGACGTAGGCCAGCATATTTGCACAGTTTTTCCTACGTTGGCATACACTTGTTAAATCGTCAAGGTGTGACAGGAGCTTTACATTACAGAACTTGTAGTCAACAAAAATTGCATGTTAACTTGAAACAAAAAAATATGTGTGGCTGCTCCCTTGTATTCTCCATCAAGGGGTCACCACAGTGGATTAATCCACATTGGTAATTTAGCAGAGGTTTTACACCGGATGCCCTTCCTGATGCAACCCTTTACGGTGAGAGGGGCTTAAAACACTAAGGCACTTTATATCTGTAACATCAACACACTTATAAAGGCAAAAATCAGCAGAACTAGAACATATGTTTTATGGGTTCATGCAGCGAAAATGATGTCGGTGTAGTTCATTTTAACCAGACAAAGAATGTCCAGCCAAGCTAAAAGCTCAGTGAAGCTACTTGAGCAAAATGCCAACATGGTCATAGAGACAATGATAACATGCATGTTTAGCTAGAATGATGTTTACTATGTTCATCACCTACATTCACAAACTACATCTGAGCCTCATGTTATGGTTCTGTAGATACTTGGCATTAAACCAAAGTAAAAAAGAAATGGAAACTTGGAGGTAGTAGCTCTAGATGAGGAGCTGAAAGATCAGCAGTGTTGTTTTATTCCTAAGGGATCCCTAAGGAGGGGGGAGAAGGATAAATGTACGTTTCCATTATGCCATGTTCCACATTTACAGGCTCAGACAGTTTCAATACATACAGTTAGGTGAAAAGGAAAGTTTTCCCAGGACTGCAGAGAGTTAAAAACACCCCATTATTCAGTAGCTTGTACAGCCATCTTTAGCAGCAATAACTTGAAGTAAGGATATTCTGTATGATTTAATCGCACTCTTATATTGTCCTAGAAGAATTTTGGCCTGCTCTCCTTTGAAACATTGCTTCATTTTATTGAGGGTTGAAGGGATTTATTCATGCACAGCTCTCTTAAGGTCCGGCCACCGCATTTCAATCCAGTTGAAGTCTGGACTTTGACTGGGCCATTGCAACAGCTGGATTCATTTCTTTTTTAGTCATTCTGTTGTAGATTTTCTGGTGATCTTGGGATCACTATATTCTTGGATGAGCATACAGTACTTTAGCCAAGCTTTAGCTGTCCAACAGATGGCCTCACATTTGAGTCTAGAACACTTTGGTATACAGAGGAATTCTGTGGCTACAAAACAAGCTCAAATCCTTAATCCTCCACCACAACGATTGACAGTTGGTATGGTGTTTGTGCTGATTCGCTTTTTTTGCTTTTCACCAAACACAGAGCTGTGCTGTATGGCCAGACATCTCCATCTTGGTCTTGTCTGACCAAAGAACATTTTTGCAGGAGTCTTGTGGTTTGTTCAGATGAAGCTTTGTACATCAAAGCCGTGCTGCCATGACAGACTTGTTCAGTCTTTTTCTAATTATGTTGTCATGACCCTTAAAACTTAAAATGCTAACTGAGGCCTGTAGAGTCTGAGATGTAAGTCTTGGTTTTTTTTGAGTTTCTCTGAGCACTACATGATCTGTCCTTGGACTGGATTTGCTTGGATATTCAGTCCTGAGACAATTCAGAACCAGAATCAGAATCTGAATACTTTTTTATTTCTAGGGGGAAATTGCATTGTGGCTTTGTATTAACAAACACTTTAATGCATCAGACCAGCAAATTGGCAAAACCTTTTGTTTTGCTTGGTCACACTGACTGTTGCCAAATTAATCAAGTACATTGCATTAGCAGCACATAACTACTCCTTATGCTCTTAATTTCTACAGAAGCAGTAAGTGTGTACTTAGTTTTCACAGGATTGCATAGAGTACTGTGAAAAATTTCTTTTCCACAGGACTTTTGTGTGTTATGATAATGACTTTTTGAGTTTGAGTTTTTGCAATGAGCTTGCTTCTGCCTTATGGCAGTGTCAAATTGGTTTAGCTACCACAATAGCTACCATCTGATCCGATAAAACAGGTCCACTTCATGTTGATCCTGTTGCTGAATTAAAACGACCCAAAGATATCACTCAAAATACAGCGTGGAATTTCAACAAGTCCAGGCGGCAGCACTAACACAATCTGAAGAGGGTCAGTGAATTTTTCTGAATATTGCAGCTCTCTCATCACACCATCGATATTACCAAAGGAGGAGTGATAATGCAGTGATTACTCTAGTGCCACATGAATCAGTGTAACATTGAAATTTTAACAACTCTACAGGAGTAGCAGTTTCCAAGTAAAGTTTCTAGTCATCAGAGTCTCATGTCCTCAGTATATTCCGGTACTGTTTGGATAAATGGTAGGTCTCTGTGGTATTAGCCCCAATTTATACCTCTCATTTCTAACCATTGAAATCGTACCACTATGCATACAGCTTTCTGGGAATAAAAGAATCTCTGAAAACCCAAATGGGCATTAAACAGCACTTACTGCAAACACGTTCTCATTCTCTTTGTGTGAAACACTGCATATTAGCGACATGGCAGCGGCTTTGCCAAACTGGCAAACAGTGCCTATGAGGTGGGTCGCTGTCACTCGCATGCCGTCAGGTACAGACCCTTGATAAGGTCGTTTTTCAGAAACCCTAATCTTTTCTGAACTTTGCCATGTAGTTTTTCAGCCAGTGAAAGCGAAAGGAAGAGAGAGAGTGCAAAAAACAAAGCTCCAAGTTGAGACTACAGTTTTCCGACTAACAAGTGTGTGACTTGCCAGTGCGTCGAGGCATCAAGCCCAGAGGACGCCTTGTGTGCGCCTGTGTGACGCCAACAACTTCTGGCAGCAGTATGTGACACTGTGGGATGAAAAGGTGTTGGTTCTGAAAGTCTGAGACTCTTATATTGCACATGATAGCCAAAAAACATACTAAATTTTTGCTTTAATTTTTATCGCCATTAGCTGATACTGCAGAATTTATCATAGGATTTATCATCCCAAATATGACATTCCAAGTCAGGGTAAAACTGAAAGAAAAATACTGTGGTCAGAAGGGAACTATTGCATCTTTCATTTCAGAGAGAAGCAGTCATCAATACACCCATCCAAACAAACAATCCTCAAACTCTTACCGCTTTGTGTGTTTGCTTGTGTGTTCAACTTTCATTCTTGTTTGTTAAAAACTGCAGGGACGCACACACCAATTCCCAGATTGTTTTCCATCACCGGCAAACGCATTCTCCTGTGTATAAAAGTCTGAGTGAAAGACAGAGTGACAGTAATGAAAACTTCTACAAGTAAACATGTTCACATGGGTAACTACCTGAATATGCATGTGTACTTCTACACACACACACACACACACACACACACACACACACACGCGTGCTTACACACAATCCATAAAGCTGAAATACAGCTTCTCCTGACAGGTTCTGTTGTCATTTCTCTGGATTTGAATTGATACACCACAGTTTATCTCTAGGTGAATGTGTGTCTTCCTCCTGTGCTCATATAACTGTGTGTTTGTGCGTGTGCACCTGTGTGTCTGTCAGTGTGATTTCCCGTTTTGGTTTATGAGGAAGCATTTTCTTGTATGTACGAGTTTGGCCTTGTCATGTGTGTGCTGAATCGAGGCAAATTCCGCTTTTCCAAGCGGGGATTTTCTGTGTCACTCCTTGCCGACATGCTGACATTTACTGTAACGCCGATGTCTTTGTGCTGCTCTCATCACCGTGACAGCGGACTCACAGATCGCCAAGAATCCCTGTGCAGTATCAATTTGCTCAGGCAGATCGGAATGAATGGGGGGGGTTGCAAGCAAGGTGTACGTACACACACACACACACACACACACACACATGCACACACAGATTTCTAAAGAATGGCTGCGGAGAGTAGAGGCAGGACTCAGTGTAAACAGACACACTGCTGGAGTGGATACTGAAGGGCAAGAGATCCAAACCCCAAATTAGCTGTTTCGGTAATAGCCTCAGAGGAAAATGATTGAAAATTACTGCGAGTGACATTTGTGCAGACTGGCCTGTGATTTACATTCCTATGATTACAGAGTCGAAAAGAAAGGCAGATTTCAATCCAGTAAATATTCATCTTGACTGCCGTGAAGACGCATTGAGATGCATAAAGCATTTCTCATTATCCTTTACAATATTGATCAGGCATCAAAAGATCGTCCAACAAGCATGCAGCTAAGACTTCATCTACTGTCTATGCGCTTTAGGCAGGGAATAATGCATTATTAATCCCCTCTTGACACATGAGCTGTTGTTGTCATGAATAGTTTAGTGCGCCTCATGACTGACTCTAATGAATCAATGTTCAGGCTTTACCTATTAATATTAATTAGGGGTAAGATGTTTATGAGAGATTGTTCAATGTTTTCCAGTTTAATATCAAACATTTTAATCCTAAAGAGCTTTATATGTCTTTGATTAAATCCACTGGTTTGTGAGAAGTAATATTTTGAACATTAAACATTACTACATGCATGCTATCATAGAATCCTGTGAAAAGGAAGGTTTTCACAGGACTCTATGCAGTCCAGTAAAAAACAAAGTACACCTTCACTGCTTCCATGGAAATTAAGAGGGTACATAGAAGCCAGGTATTTTTAATCAAATGCACTTGAATAATCATCTGCAAGTGTGACCACAAGCTTGCTGGTCTGCAGAGTTCAGGTGTGTGTTAACAAAATGCTAAAATCTTCCCAGGAGAAAACTTCCCAGCTAATTCAGCCCAAGGTCAGAACATGCAGTGTTCAGAAAAAATTGCAAAAAAATTGCAAAAAATTTTAAAAACAGCTACATCTCAGACGCTGCAGGCCACAGTTTACTTGGTAAATGTTAAAGTTCATGACAGCACTATTAGAAAAAGACTGAACAAGTATAGCTTGTCTGGATGTGTTTCCAAGAGAAAGCTTCTGTTCTCTATAAATGAGGCAGTACAGATCAGGTTCACAAAGCTGCATCTGAACAAACCACAAGATTTCATGAACAATTTGCTTTGGACAGGCAACACCAAAGCAGAGATGTTTGGTCATAATTCACAACGCCATGCTTGGTGAAACCCAGGAACAGCATATCAGCACAAGTGCTAATGTATATCAGTGCATGAAACAGGACAACGATCCTAAGCACATCAGCAAATGTACAACATAATGGCTGAAAAAGAAAAGAATCAAAGTGTTGCAATGGCCCAGTCAAAACCCAGACCTCAACCCGACTGAAATGCTATGGCAGGACCTTACAAGAGCTGTGTTTTAATTAATTTACCACAAACCTCAGTATATATATATATATATATATATATATATATATAAGTAGAGAGAGAGAGAGAGAGAGAGAGAGAGAGAGAGCTTATTTTTGTTACAACTACCTGCAAAAAACACAGCTTTCATTATTTGAACGCTGCTGTCTTTATCTAAGCTCATAAAGGTGAATGGATTCAAGAAAAAATAAGTATCCAGGAACTGAAATCTAAGAACTTTATTTCCCTTTTATCTTACATACTGCTATGACACTTATGTTAGTTAAGTATTGAAATTTTACGTTGCCACACTTTCACAGTAATAGTTTCCAGCTTAGCATCCGGGTTATTTTTGGAGTTTGAACAAATGAAGCACGGTATTTACATTATCAGTTTGTACAATAGAAGCATGAGGCATTTAGTTTTTAACAAAGGGCATTTGCGCAATTATAGCTCTTTGACATTTACTTGCACTGGTTAAATAAATTAGAGATTCTGGGCTTATCTGATGACGTAAATACTTTAATTAAAGAGCAGCTTTTTGAAATGAACCCAACAGTACATTAAAACCCTGACTCCAGCAATAGGCAGCAGGTAAATGGCAAGTACAAAAACACAATCAGTCAGATAATAATTATATTTCATTTATAGCTGTTGTTTCCGTGGCTGAAAATGTTAGTCTTTTTCATTACAGTTGTGTTTCATTTTGTAGCTAACAGGAAGAAGGCGAATGCTGGTTAAAAAAAATAAAAGGTGGAGACTTCACTGCCACCTTTAACCTCAGTAGTGCTGCAGGATGGAGCAGCTCATTAGGGTTATCTGTATATGCAAAGGACAAGCTTTTTTGTACTGTAAACTTTGTGACTTCCAGTTGCAACCAAATTCTATTAATCAATCACTGAGTGAGCATGCAGGCAAACTGTCTGTGTTTAGAACCAAATCTCAGCATCACTGGCTGTTACATGATAATGACTTACTTTTCCATTTGCTTTTTTTAATGTATGCAGTGGAATTTGCACTGTAAACCATGATTGTTCTATTAACAAAGGTCTTTGCTTGGATGTATTATATGATGTTTACAGGGTGTGATTTGTGAAAAATAAACATAGTAGGGGTTTTTTTTTTTTTTCTTTTTTTCTGTGAAAAATTCAGAAACCACAGGGGTCTTAAATTCTCTGACCCCTGTTAGGATATGCATTATTTATTACAGCTCTCAACGTAACATTTATAGAATAATTATGAGCTTAAATTAAACACATAATCACATTGTTTACCAAAATACTGTAATTTTTATTAAATTAATATGCAAAGTAATCATAGTGAAATGTTGTCAGACACAGGTGAGCCAGTCAAACATGACAGTGCAAATGGTGAATGCTATTGCCCTTTTCATTTCATGCCATTCAGGCAGCTATGCCACTTATCCTCGATGGGCCTGTGTGACCTCTACAATCAGGGACAGGGTTGGAAAAAGGGTTGGAAAAACCCTTTATTTTGCTCTGCCACCAACCTGGAGGAGAGAGGCAGCCGCTGGGAAGGAGACATTTAACCTTCTGTGCTCCCGCCGGAGTAGGAAGGAGATTTGGGCACTCGGAGGCCACAGCTCGGGTGAAACTGCTATGGGTACGGTTCTCGTGGTGTGCCGCGACTGGTGGTTGCCAGAGGGACCTACCTCCATAAGAACACCAATTACCATCCATTGGCCCCTGGAGAAGCTAAATTGCTCTGGGCTGAGGCAGGGGGCAACTTCGGGGGACAGCACACAGGCCACGAGGTTGTAGTGACAGACCGGCTGCCTCACCCACGTGAGAGCTCCCTCAATAGACTGGCAACCTGTCAGTGATATAGCCCAACGCTCACCTGATGACAGCCGGGATGGCTCCAGCCCACTTTCAGAGTTTGAGAGTCAATAAATATGTGAAAAGGACTCAGCTCTGTAAGGTGCTTTATGCCTTTCATGAAAGCAGATTGTAACTTGTGATTGATCTTTTGAGACAGGCGTGTGGCTGCTTGCAAAGCCAACATTCTGTGCCCATAACATTTTTTCAGAGATGCCCTTCATAGCAAGGCTTTCCGACAGCAGAATGGCACAGACAGCAGCCCCAGTACATAACAGCAACTCAACAATTTGAAATAGAAATCTTCACAACTCACCTTTGTAGGAGATTCTTATTTAATTGAGCAGCATGCGCGTGTGTGCAGGAATATTTATATAGTTTTTTCTTTTTTTCTGAAGCTCCTGTCAAATTTGCCACTCTGAATGTGTTTATTTTTCTTTTATTTGGGTAGTGGTAGCTTTTTAGCTGAAACAGAGGTGTTTTGTGCGATAAAAAAAGTTGGAAAGGTAAAGCATTCCTGATGATACGCTTCCTGATGCAAACCTGGAGAGAGAGGCTTGTGTCCCCACCTGGAACTGAACTAAGGACCTTTTGTTTGACAGGCAAATGTGTAAAGCACTACACTACATAGTTTTGTCTATAAAAAATAATTTAGGGACATGGAAACCATAGGTGGGGGGGACAACCCTAACAAAATGCAAAAGCTCTATAAAGCTCATTTGAAGAAACAAATATATGTGATCTGAGATGGATTACAACCTCAAAAAAGTGGAAAAAAATGAAACTGAAATATTAAAGTCGAAGATGGGCTTGTGAAAGAAATTTAATTTCCCATTGGTATGCATGGTATTAATAAAGCAAAGCCTGTCTGTCCCTTCTTTTCTTATCTGCAGGACACAAGCAGTAAATAAGAAATCTGCTGACAACCGTTTTACTGAGCAGGAATAAAGGACTGTGTGGAGGTTGCAAATGGTGTTCATTACAGTCCAGCCGCCTTGGTTGTCAACTTAAGCATCACATTTAATTCTCTGCCACTTAAATTAATTTGATCACTAGCTTTTCTCTGCTTAAAATACTGATAAACAGCCTTGCAGATGTGTTTGGCTCATTTACTGTTTAAAATAAAACTTATCTTATGGGGGGACTTGGTGCAGCCTCTTAGTTTATCTATGCTTTAACAGCAGCTTTAACTCCTTTGCCTTTAAAGCCACTAGCTTTTAAAGCCATCTTTCCTCTGACGCCCTCACAACCAGAAAAATTAGAATAGTGGGTAGAGCTTCCATGCTCACCAAAATTCATTTGTTATTATTATTATTAAAACTTTGATCATGTTTAATTTAAGCATCTACCACGGTAACAGTGTGTGTACTACACAAGATAAGGATTAATAATACATATATTTGTTAATGTCTTAAATTTAAACTCATAGGTCACTTTATTAGGTATGACTACTGCGTTGGACCCGAACTGCTCAAGTCCTTCATGGCATATATTGAATAAGGTGCAAGGAGCATTCCTCAGAGATTTTGGTCCACACTGGCAAGATAGCATCACACTCTTGCTGCAGATTTCACAGCTGCACATCCATGATGCGACTCTCCTGTTTCACCACATCCCGAAGGTGCTCCATTGAAATGACATCTAGTGACTGTGGAGGCCATTTGAGAACATCGAACTCAAAAGGGGCTCCACCAGAAACCAGTTTTAGATGCTTTGAGCCTTGTGACATGGCATGTTATCCTGCTGGAAGGAACCACCAGAAGATGAGTATTGTGGTCATAAAAGGATGGAGCTGGTCAGCAGCAATACTCAGGTAGTGTTTAAAAATTGCTCAGATGGTACTGAGGGGCCCAGGGTGTGTCAGTTCCCCACACCATTACACCACCATCAGCCTGAAACGTTGACACAATGCAGGATGGATCCCCTGCCAAATTCTGACCCTACCATCCGAATCTCACAGCAGAAACTGAGACTCATCATGTTGTTCCAATCCTCTGTTGTTGAGTTTTGGTGAGCTTGTGTGAATTATAGCCTTCCTGTTGTTAGTTGGCAAGAGTGTGGTCTTCTTCTGCTGTAGTCCATCTGCCTCCAGGATCAACATTTCATGTGTTCAGAGACACTCTTCTACATGCCTTTGTAGTTACAAATGTATGTTTGAGTTACTGTTGTCTTCCTACCAGCTTGAAGCAGTCTAGCCATTCTCCTCTGACCTCTGACATCAACGACCATGCCTCGTTCAAAGTCACCTAAATCATCTTTCGTCCTCATTCTGATACTCAGTTGAAGCTTTTCAATGGCACTCTTGGCGAATCCCTACCCAAATGCATTGAGTTGTTACCATGTGATTGGCTGATTAGATATTTGGGTTAACAAGAAGTTGTACATGAAAAGCTAATAAAGCAGCTGGTGAGTGTACAGTACATATTCTAATCAGGATGCTTGATGCTAATACTGTTATTTAAAGCTGCTTTGTGAGGCTTTAGACCATTTGTAGATAGCACATACCTTTAAGCGGGAGGTATTATTTTATGCATGTGGAGAGTAGGATAAGATGAATGTGCAAAGAACCCCAGCATAGCATCACTAAAGGCAGGTAGAGAACGATGCTAGAAAGTAAGTGTTGACGTGAACAGCTTTCAAATGTTTTTTGAGGAAGGAAACACATTCAGCACATAATGTAATGTGGTTTAGTTGACAAACAGTATATAAAGATAAGTTTTATTTACAGTAAAGTTCCACAGGCTTCTTTTAAATCAGCTGTGAAACACACAACATAAATCTTTAAAGTAATTTTTGAATAAAATGAATCATTATCATACAGTATATTATATGCTAGACATCGCAGTGATTAGGGCCTTAAGTGGTCAATTAGCACTTGACTTTATCACAGTGAATGATGCTTTATTTGACATTATCACCATCTGTAGTTACATTGAGTGGCTCAGGGCCTGCGGTTTAGCTTTAGCCATGGCTGTATCCAGAACAGCTGACAGCATCTATTCTGTGGTTAATGTGGCATAGTAAGAAGCTGCAGTAAAGATAATGTAAGGGTTGTAAAAGTGCTAAAGCTAATTATGCCGGCTGGCAGAAGCACTCCAGGTGAGCCGAGCTGGTCGACATGGAGGACAGACGGGAAGAACAATGGAGGTGGGTTTTTTTTAACAGAAATGGAGAGGAGAGCAGAGAGCTGTGGACAAGACTCTCAAGGTTAAATGTATCATGTGCCAAGTATCACAGAAGCAAATTTCCTCACTAATATTGATTAGCCTTTTACATATATATATATATATATATATATATATATATATATATATCACAATTA
>VUQH01055945.1:0-13659 GCA_015106775.1 Etroplus canarensis | reverse complement strand
GACTGTTGGAAAACCATTTCAAGTGACTACCTCATGAAGCTCATCAAGAGAATGTCAAGAGTGTGCAAAGCAGTAATCAAAGCAAAGGGTGGCTATTTTGAAGAATCTAAAATATAAAACATGTTTTGAGTTATTTCAAACTTTTTTCTTCACTACATAATTCTATATGTGTTCATTCATAGTTTTGATGGCTTCAGTGAGAATCTACGATGTAAACAGTCATGAAAATAAAGGAAAACCATTAAATAAGAAGGCATGTCCAAACTTTTGACTGGTAGTGTACATAAACACAAAAGACAGAGTCAGGTTACCCTTTCAGAATACCAGCTCAAAATTCTTGCCCGTCACTTCAGCCATGAAATCAAACTCTCAGCACCTGAAATGAAGGATGAGGCAGAGGAGACAAGCCTACAAGCAGATGAGTGGCAGTTATGAGAAAACAAGCACAAGCAATTTAATTCATGTTCACTTTTGGGTCAGTTGCTCATTAATTTTATCTTTTTTTTAAAAATAGGTAAGGACATGGTTTCAGAACAGAAGGATGAGGCTGTTCAAAGAGAAGCTCCAGTTAAAGGAAAGTCTTCAGATTCATGTCATAAAATATATTTATTTATATAGCGCCAGTTCACAGCAAAAGTTGCCTCAAGGTGCTTTACACTGTAAGGTAAAGCTCTTACAGTGTTAGAGAGAAAACCCCAACAATCAGATGATCCCCTATGAGCAAGCACTCGGCGAATGTGGGACGGAAGAACTCACTTCTAACAGGAATATGCCTCCGGCAGGACCAGACTCAGGGAGGGGCAGCCATCTGCCTCTATAGGTTGGGGGTGAGGGGAGAGAGAAGAGAAATAAGAGAGCAAAGAGAAACACAGACTATGGGAGAGAAAAGACAACATTTAATGACATGCAGCAATTAAATGCATGGGGAGTGAAAAGAGGTGGATGGAGAAGAAAAGTCGAGCACATCATAAGAAGCCCCCCAGCAGACTAAACCTAGTGCAGCATAACTAAGCCCTAACCATAAGCTTTATCAAACAGGAAAGTTTTAAGCCTAATGTTAAATGTAATAATTCATCTCTTTCTAATTCTGTCATTATCTCGGGGGTTGATTGGATATCACAAAAGTGTGTGTATATAACTTCACATAAGAACTCAGTATTCTAGTATTACTGGCAGTACACTTGTCTGTTTGTGTTGCAGGTGTGTCATTAGCTCTGGACATCCGTGAATGATTTTTTTGAATAGCCCTAGATGTCATCAAAGAATTGTTTATTAAATGGCAGGCACATTAAGAGATCTGTTTGACACTGAAGTCATTTTATGAGGTATACTGAACTCATCCAGCTTGTCTCAGTGGAAATATGCAAATACTTGTGCTGACTTGGCTTCCATTGGAGCCAAAAGTGGAAGCTTTGAACACTGATACTTGGGTGGCAGGACATTTTTTTGAGCCAGAAGTGAACTGGCCAGTAAAAACTGTAATGTCTTTGGAAAGGTCTCTCCTAGATGATCCTGAGGTCAATCAGAATCAGAATCCTCTATTAATCCCAGGGCTGTCAAGACTGATGTTTCAGTGAGTGCTGTCCAGTCAGATGTATGGACAGACACAGATACAGGTTTCATTATTTTTCCTCATGGATGTATCTGAAAAGGATAGTTGGCTGGGTTCTTGGGTTTACGAGTTTAAGGGTGTACCCCTGTCTCTAGCAGGGACAGGCTCCAGTTCTGCGACCCTAGACTAGATAAGCCAAAGAAAATGGATGGGTGGATGTATTATCACCTCGATCCTTGTTAAAGCATTCATTTCTTATAACATACAGAGGGAAGCAAACTTAATCATCTCTATCAATGTTCCTCTAGCACATTCCCACCCTCAAAAGGAACAAAACAAATATCTAATTTTTTTACAGGTTCTGTCAAGTGATATCAATCATTGTGCACATTTGTGAAAGTCAAGGTGAGGGAGTTAAATAACCAAAATAATGCCAGTCAGTAACTGATTTGCTGATCTGTATGAGCGCAATTCTGTAAATTTTATCTGCCATTTTATTATTCTCTGTTCATACTGCTTGTGGGAGGGTACTAGAGGGGCATTTATAGAGTTTCTGTGTGTTATATGAAGTGGCTACTTTCAGAAGGGTTGAAGTGATAGTACCGTCCATCCATCCATAGAGCACTTCACTCTCAGAGTGCAGGCTTACTTGTGGTTCCTAAAGTTTTTAAAAGTAGAATGGGAGGCAGAGCCTTCAGCTGTCAGGCCCCTCTCCTGTGGAACCAGCTCCCAGTTTGTATTCAGGAGGCAGACACCCTCTCTACATTTAAGATTAGGCTCAAAACTTTCCTTTTTGATAAAGCTTATAGTTTTGGCTTAGTTATGCCGCAACAGGTTTAGGCTCCCGGGGGGTCTTCTCATCATGTGGTGGGCATTTCCCCTCCACCCACCTCTTTTCTTTCCCCATGCATTTATTTGCTGCTGCTGCTACATGCCATTAAATGTTGTCGTCTCTCTCCCATAGTCTGTGTCTCTCTTTGCTCTCCTATTTCTCTTTCACCTTATCTCCAACCGGTCAAAGCAAATGGATGCCCCTGCCTGAACACGGTTCTGCCAAAGGTCTCTTCCTGTTAAAAGGGAGTTCTTCCTTCCCACAGTCGCCAAGTGCTTGCTCATAGGGGATCATCTGATTGTTGGGAGTTTTCTCTTTAATACTATAGGCTCTTCACCTTAAAGTGTGAAGCACCTTGAGGTGACTTTTTTCTGAATTGGTGCTATATAAATAAATTAAAAATCCTCAACAATATTTGATAAAGTTTATGAAAAAAGGCATAACTTTTCCAAACTTAGGACTCGGTTACACAAATCTTGACGTGCCTTGTCTACACCCGCCAACCAAGCCTCTCGTTACAGGTTGGTGTGTGCTTCTTTCTGCACGCGCATATTTTTAGCGGACGTAATTCATTAGAAAATATTTGATAAATGAAAATCTGCTCACAACAACCCTTGTAGGATTTTCTTTTTTTTTTTACGTTACCAAGTCATGATTTCTGAAGAAGAGAACTTTCTACTCAGAAGCACTTTTGCAGCTTGAGAAACTCAGGGCAAGGGCCACTTGGTTCCCATTTACTGAGAACCCAGATATCTGCAAAACGGAGAAACTCAGGCTAAAATAATCTCGATGGACAAACTGCAGTACATGTGACAGGGGAAAAATATATAAAGATGCTGATGTGAGCCACAGCAGACCATGTAGCATTTCTTTATATTATATAGGCTATGGTATGGGTATGAAGGAAGTTCAACTTAAGTCTTTACAAAGGAGACTTTTTTGCTGGCAGTGTTGTATTAAAAAGCATTTTACTGAAAAGACTATATTTACATCAGAAACAAAAATCACAGTCAATGGCGACCATAGAATACAATTGCAATATTGCTCCCATCACCAACTTCTTCAATCTACAAGGCATCATTCTTCTTAGCCACTGCAGGACAATGTGGAGCTCAAAAGGGCCAGTGCAATACAATGTGCTAATATCTGAACAGGCTGTCGCTTTCTTATGTTTGGAGGAGTATAATTGCAAGTTGTAACTCTTGCACTGCTGCATAATCAGCCAAAACTACAGTACAAGTCTGTGTCGGTAGGTAATCAGTGTAATGTGGGAAATCTAGAACATAATAGCTCCAGCACAGCCATGACAGACCATGAAGCGGGTACCAGACGCTGCACTGTCCAACAAAAGAAATCCATTCACTCATACATTTTACCCATTCAATCCTGATGGGACATAAATCATCCCTTTGTATTGAAATATCCCCTTTATTGTAAATCAGTATAATCCCATCCCTAAATTAATCTGTCCATTCAGCCAGTCAGCAGAGGCTGTTGAAGTTCAACTATTAACCCCATTCTAATCAAGGTAAAGGCCCCTGTTTCTCCTCACTTTAATGCAACACGTGTGTATGAGTGAAAAAGCAAGAGAGGAGAATGAAGATTGTCCATGTGTGCTATGTGTTTAGAGTTGTGTTGAATTTCTAGTCCATTTTGAGGCTACGGTAGATGTAGCGAATGAATGCCAGTGAGGCCCAGAATGACACACTGCCCAGCATCAGGGAGAAGACCATCGCTGTGAGCAGAGAGTAACCAAAGAACTCCGTGCTTTGAACCAGGCCACTCATAGAGGACCGGTTCCTATAGTAGAAGACAGAGTAGACGAAGATGAAGATGCCAGTGGATCCGGTGCTCAGTACGCTCCTCCACCACCACCGGTAGTCCTCACCAGACAACAGGAAGTAGGTGAGTGCCACAGAGATGCAGGCGCCCACTGAGAGGAGGATGGCAAAGACGCACAGCAGGATGCCATACAGCGTGTAGTGCTCTCTGCCCCAAACAGTGGCAAAGATGTAATACAGCTCCACTGAGATGGCACTGCAGGAATAAATGAACGTAAAATAAGATCTAGCGTAAAAATAAAAACCATAAAAAGGCTGTAATTCCAATATTTTATTTCACATGAGTAGCTAAATGCAAATTCAGTTTCAATCCAAACTTTTAACATTAGTATTTAAAAAGCATTTTAGTTGTTTGCTGTTTTTCCTACTCTTCACTTATAAAAAAGGCTAATGAATAGTGAGCAGTAATCTATAAAACATTTGAATATACAAAAAGGTGACATAATAAAAGAAAAACCTCTCAAATGAGTGGCTTATTTTTTATCAAAACACTAAATGAAGGATCTGCTTCATTAAGCAGAGACTTCCTAAAACTCTTTGCTGAGTTTGCCTTTTATTTGTCACAAGTCTGGAGTGAAGGCCTAAAAATGCTGTCTTTTACATCTATGGTGACACATTCCTGAAACAAAATACTTTAGGTTATTAAACCTTGCCCTGACTCAACACCTGAGGGAAGCTCACCTGAATGGTAGGAAGCCACCAATGGCCATGTGCACAATCGTATGTTTGTACCAGGGCTGAGAGGGAATCTGTCGGGGGATGTTACGGGTGCGGCACGGTGCCTGGAAGTTGCCGGCTCGGTTCTTCCCCACAATGCCGCCAATGATTGTTAGGGGGAAGCCCACCAGCAACCAGGCACCCAGCAAAAGGAGCACGGTGGTGGCTGGCAGAGCCTGAGTGGAGCCACTATACCAGTGGACGGAGTTCACTATACTCCAAGTGAAGAACAGGGGAGCTGTGGAAATGAATAACCTAGTTAATAAAACAATAGCATTGTTTCTAACAATCCAGGTAATGTTGCCTCAGATTACTGCAAAGTGAGTACATTACAGGCAAGTGAATACATCCTTAAATAAAGAGATGTGTGTTTAGATCAAATACCACAATAACACACTAGAGATGCCCTCGAGATACCTATTCAGACTACCTCTGTAGAACAGAAACTATGAAAAATCAGTAAACTGTTTATCATCTGAACGTTAAAGCAAAAGCTGGTTTGAACAAAAATGGTGCAGTCAAATGTTGAGGAAATTACAGGCAGAATTCCTGTTGATGAAATTTTTTTAGAAAAACAAAGTACTGGGCCATATCTCTTAATTGCTGAATTCAGGTGTTTCATTTGGTCCCATTGCCACAGGTGTATAAAATCAAGCACAGAGCTATGCAGTCTGTCTTTACAAACATTTGTGAAAAAATGGGTCCTTCTAAAGAGCTCACTGAATTCAAGTGTAGTACTGTAATAGGATATCACTGTTACAACAAGTCAGTCTGCGAAATTTCTTCCCTCCTAGATATTCCATGATCAACTGTAAGTGCTATTACTACAAAGCGGAAGAGTTTAGACATTGCCACAAAGGGGAAGACCATGTAAAGTTACAGAGCAGGGTCACCGAGTGCTGAGGCACATGGTGCGTAAAAGTAGCCAGCACTGGCTCAATAACAGCAGAGTTCCAAACCTGTTAAAACTGTTTTGTAAAACTTACAAAAAATAAATAAATAAATACATGCACTGCAGCCCCGAACTTTTTTAGAAATTACCCTTTGCATGTGCAAGTCAGAATGCAAATGTCTGGCACAGCAAGAAGTCCATTTGAAGTCTAACTGTGCTATTTTGAGTGGATATGAGAAAGACATATTGTTTTATAGTTATTAAATAACTGTTTTACTTTGTTGCCATTAGGTAAAATGTAACCCATGGAGTTTTACTTCTAATATAAAATGCAGTAGTTTTTCTTGTTAAGAAATACAGATGCAAACAATTCAACAAGAACAAAAACCCTTCAGCTTTATAAGTGTTTTTTGAGGAAGTGCACTTTGTTGTGTATACAAGGTGTTTCAAAAAGATGGACCCGAGTTGAAATCGCTATATCTCTGCAACCATGAACCACCCGTGAATGAAATGTTCACTACATGAAAGGGAGTTTTAAAAGACCACAACTAACCATTTCTAACTTTGTAATTGTACCGTGTTGCTATTAAGAAATATACCACATTGAAATAGGGTCAATATTTTTGAAACACTCTGTATAACCTTTGAAGAAACTCTTAAAAAAAATTATTAATCAATTCGAGAAATGGCTTCAGCAAAATGCTGGAAATATGGTTTAGAGCTAGGAATACACGAATAAAGTCAAGGAAAATTCATCAATTCATTCTTTACAGGAAGGTGGAGAAACTCCAGAGTTCATTTGCATAAAACCTAACAGCACATGCAGACTTAGACGAGGGTCTGAACATGTTTAACCTGCTTTTAAACACTTTAGGCACTTCCATTTTAACTTACCTGAGAAGAGAGATGATGTTAGGATGATGTTCCACACCCAGCGCTGGCCATTGATCTGTGTGTAGAAACTGCACGAGACGTAGCCTGACACACAGCTGGTCAGAGCGTACAGGACGATGGCCGCTGAGTTGATGGCACCATGGCGGTGCACATTGAACATTCCCAACAAGGCCATGACGATTATTGCTAATGTAAAAAAGGATATATTAAGGTGATCAGGCTTGTTAAATATCCTGAATATGCATACCATCTACAGGTTTTTCTTGTTAGTCTGGTGCTTAGAAAACTTGAATGCTCAGTTTTCAGAGGGAACAATAAGCAGGTGCTGCGTTGGACTTTAACATACCTGTGTTTCATTGTATTAGTAAATATGAGAGTGAATGCTCTACCTGTAGCAAGGGTAAGGAACTGAGCCCCGACTCCCAGCACAGCACAGAGCAGGCTTTTGAAAGGAGGAAATCTAAATACATCAGTGTGGATGATTTTCCAGCCATTATCTCCTTGGTCTAGATCATCACAGCTACCCTCCTCTTCCACATTGTACCTGCAGGCGAGGGAAAGTATTTTTTTGAGTGGGATGACGAGCAAGACAGCAGAAAACGTCTCCCTTATATTTACATGAAATATGGGTTCAGGAGTTACCTGCAGTTTTTTACATTTATGCCAGATAACAACTATATGCGGCTTAATTCAGTTTTTTGCCAGACTGTAAACCGTGTGCACAGATTTAAAAACTGTGCTGCCAGCCTCAGAATAACAAGGTCAAAACAACTAGGGCCAGCAAGCCACTAGATCAGACCATTACTGGCCCTCTAGACAGTTAAAACTCTTCAAATAAACCAGTAATTATTCAATTTTTACAATGTTACATCCCTTTTTTAATGGGACATTTAAATCAGAAAGAAACTATGACAATACACTGAGTGAATGTTCATCGTTCAGTCCCCTAGGTGACAATGTCTGCAATGTAAATATCCAAAAAGCATTTCTTTTCCTTAATCACAAGTCATGGTCTCCACCTCTAGGTGGCACCGAAACAAGTTTAAGCTCACAAAAATTGAGGGAGGCCATGTCATGTTTCAAATCACTGAAATGGGCTGCAACTGGATAACCGCTATCCTGTCAACAAATCACACTTTTATGTTCAATTATTATGCATTTTAGTTTTCTGATGGTTTTACTGATGTATGCAAGGCCACATGGACAGCTAATAAGCACAACATTGGTGGAAGTGCAGGTGATCACACTCTCAATTGGGAAATTTTTGGAAAAAAAATTGAATCTGTGCTACTCAGACTGTCGTAAATAAATCAGATATGGGTCATATATGCGCAAAATAAATCGGATCCGGGCCACTTTTGCCTGCAGTAGGAACGTAGCCCTAGTTGTAGTATCACACTGGGCACAATTCCCACATCGGTCATTTCCAGTACACAACTGTCACATTGATGATTCTGTTAATATTATCTGACTCCTGGCGAACACTAGCAAAATCTAGTGGTGTCATCAATTCAGTTACATACATACATACATCTCTCTATCTCTATCTCCACAAGGTCACAATCTCTCCTTCTGTTACGGAGACACAGTGTTGATATTTGTGCGATTTTGCAACAGTTATCATATGAATTCATCCTTGGACCCAAGACAACGTATGTTCTAAGGTTGAAGAATTTTTCTCAAGGCCTTCCTGAGATACTGTGTTCAACGATTAAGGCAGAGGGCTGGTAATAATATAAATCCTGTCAAGGTATATTCCTAGTAACCTGTTCCTATTTTTTAAAGCACACAGGAGGAATATCATCCGAATGGCTACTCAAATTATTCAGTTACCCAAAAATATAATCCTCTTGTGAATTTAAGATGTTTTATTAAGTTTCGTGTACTTCCGGTCATCTATATACTGATCACTTCTGGTGTTTTCATTCACTGCCGGTCGTTTAGCCGGTCGTATAGCTGGCAGGACAAGGGTTAAATTCAGGAGCTTTTATTTTCCCCCTCAGGTTTTTCTATGAGCCAAATTACTGTTGGTGGGGTGTTTAAAGGACGTTGAGACTTTTATATTCAAGCCACAAGCTCATCCATCATCACTGCTTTGCTTGCTCACCTGGCAAAGTCATTCTTAAGGACTCGCATGAGGATGATGATGACAAAACCAAGAAGCAGCACAACCAGCACCAGTGAGTTAATGATAGACAGCCAGTGGATCTCCAGCGTTTTGGGGAAGAATGAATAGTCTCGGAGACGCTCTGCTCTCCGGGAATGAGGCAGAGATGACTCAAACCAGTGTACGCTGTAGGTATGAGTGACTGTCAGGCTGCCTCCGCCCACCCCGACACCCCCTACTGCTGCCCCTGCCCCCTCCTCTAGGGGGACGGGCTTGACGTCCTTTACTGAGACATTGGCGAAGATCACAGAGTCGCCGTTGTACTCTATGTTGAAATCCAGGTGAGTCCACAAACCCACCTGACAGAACAAAAGAGAGACAAAGAGACAAAAGAAGAGATCAAAAAAAGTTCAGAAAAAAGAGGAATAATGGCAAATGTGGTTTACCAGAAACAGGAGCTAAGCATAAAAATAAAACCTTTAACACATTTACAGTTTCTACCTTGTGGCTGTGAGGCAGGAAGCCACTCTCCTCTATGTATCCCACAAACCCCCAGATTGGAATATCATCCAGGACAAACTCAAAGTAGTACAGCTCCTCAATGGCCTCGCGAAGCTCATCCACCTACCACACACACAAAAACCCCACACCAACAGTTTCAAACAAGGTTTTACACAGCTCCCAGTGAAAACAACATTAACAGGGGTTGAGAAAAGAATATTACAGACGAATTAATTTGCCACTGACACTGCTGTTGGAGTTGTGGCTTGACAAAATAACACGTGTGCTGAACTTGCACTGCTACAGCATGAGCCTCTTCTACATAATCCAAATATCAACATACATAGAAGCATTAGATCCTGATATTCATACATGAATCCAAAGTAACAAAGGATGGAAAACTTCTAAGAGCTGGGCAAAAAAACCCAACAAACTTTAGTTTTAGTATCTTATAGAGTCAGGAACAAGAACTAAATTGCAACTTATTGATATATCTGAAAAGAGTGTTTTCTTAGATTTATTCTTTTAGTTGTACTCAAATATTTGACTTTTAGGATACTATTAGATATTAGTAGGATGGGTAGATATTCAGTTTTTAAATGGGGAAGCCGTTTTTTGTTTCCATTTTAATTAGGTGACTAATGTTCCTCTCCCTCACAGCAGTGACTGGCCACTTCAGTTGACCTTATTGTTGAGAATTTAGCATCTTCAATGTAACACTGTAACACACTGCAACTTGTGATAATACCCTGTTAAAAAAGCACCACCAAAACTCCACTTAATACTGTTCAGCAAGCTGTTATCACCCACAAAGAAGCTGAACAAAGTGTGAAAGAATAATGCATTCTGTTGCTCTTAACATTCTCTTTGTGACCAGTATTAAATTAATACACCCAAAATTGACAGCACAGTCATCGTCTGTAACTTTTTGTGTACGGCAACATACGATGACGGTGAAGCCACGGATATGAAATTCCTGCACTGCTGGATATTTGCTCTTTATTACCACCAAATCTTGGGCCAAAAAAATCATTGGAAAGCTGAATTTTAGTGATAATTATCAAAACTACTTGCAAAGTTTAATATATCATATTCAAACATTTATTTTTTAACTAGCCCAGTAAATACCTGTTTCTCTGAAAGAGTCAGCTGGCAAAGCGTTTTTTTCTCCACGTTCTCTCGGAAACGGATGTGATATAAAGACTCTGCCATTCTGTCACCGTCCAGCACTTCTCCCAGACTCAGAGACTTGTGATGCACCTGATGAAAAAGAGTACGAACATCATACATGGGATGTAAAAAGAAAAAAAAACAAAAACCAGCGCGAACATTTGTGAATCATAATTCTGCAAGCAAAGTATTTCAAAACAGACTGAAAACCAAAATGCTTGTGACTGCATTCACCCCTTCTCATGTAGTGTTGATGTACAGTATCCCATATTAGTGGATACTATGTTATTATCGCTGCTGAAAATGACTTTTCTTTTAAACTTGTGAGCCATGAAACAAACTCTAAAAGAAAGGACAAAACTCATCCTCTACTAGTATACTGCAATTTCTCAACAGCAAAACACAGACAACAATAACCTGACACAAATGAAAGTTTCTTTGTTATGCCCTTATGTTTCAGGATGTAGGTTAAAGTTTTAATGTTACCTTTTAGCATTTTCTTCCAACCAAAACACTTTTGAGCTCCTCATAAAGGAGCCACTTCTTTATTCCACATTAATCAGGCATCTCCTCATCAGTGGAGTCCCAAAATAAATTTCTAGATAAATTCCCTCTCAATGCTACATCACCATCATCATCACATGGAAACATACACATTTGGAAAACTAATAACATATGCTTCGTGGACAAAAGTATTGAGTCACACCTCTTAAATTTTGAATTCAGGTGTTACAGTCCTATTACAAGAAGTGTAGAAATCAAGCCCCTAGCCATGTTGTACTGTAATAGAATGCCAACACTGTGAAATTTCTTCCCTCCTAGATATTCCACGATCAGCTGTAAGTGGTATTATTGCAAAATGGAAGCATTTAGGAACCACAGCAACTTAGCCACCAAGTGGCAGACCACGTAAAGTTATAGAGAGGGGTCACTGAGTGCTGAGGTGCATAGTGCATAAAAGTTGCCAACGCACAGCTGAATCACTAAATGCAGAGTTCCAAACCTCCTCTGGAATTAACATTAGGACAAAAACGGTGTGCTGGGAGCTTCATTGCATGGGTTTCCATGGCCAAACAGCTCAATGCAAGCCTTACATCACCAAGCACAATGCCAAGCGTTGCATGGAGTGGTGTAAAGCACATGGCCACTGGACTCTGGAGCAGTGGAAATGGCACTGACAGTCTGATGGACAAGTCTGGATTTGGTGAATGCGTTGCTTGCCTCACTGCCAACTGTAAAGTTTGGTGGAGGAGGGATGATACTATGGGGTTGTTTTTGTGGGGGTGGCCCAGGCCCCTTATTTCTGGTGAAGCGAAATCTTAATGTTTCAGCTTACCAAGACATTCTATGCTTCCAACTTTGTGGAAACAGTTTGGGGAAGGTCCATGAAGGCATGGTTGGATGTGTTTGGTGCGGAAGAACTTGACTGGCCCTTACATAGCCTTGACCTCAGCCTAATCGAACACCTTTGGGATGAACTAGAATGGAGATTGCTAGCCAGGTCCGCACATCCAACATCAGTGTCTGACCTCACAAATACTCGTCTGTATGAATGGGTAAAATTTCCACAGACTCCTTCAAAATCTTTTATAGAAAGCTTTCTCAGAAGAGTGGAAGCTGTTATATCTGTAAAGGGAGGACAAACTCTGTATTAATGTGTATGGACTTAGAATGGGATATCACAAAATTTCCTGTAGGTGTAATATGTAGTTGGCTCAATACTTGTGTCCATATTCTTCATATTATTCATATATATTCATATAATATTCTTAAAAAGTAATTATACATCTGTTGATTTATAACTACATCTGAAACAAAAATGTATAATTTTCTTAACCAATAAAACTTGTTTATCCTTGACATGGGATTTTTACTTAATGTCAGAATGAATCATTCTCTCATTTTAGCAAAAGAATGTACAAAACAAAGGCATACTCACAAGTGTTTCTTTTCTTTATGTTGCAGTATGCCACAGACTACAAGATGGTTGCTGTAGGGAATGACACCAATGGAACAACCCTCTATCAGAAGGTAAGAATAGGACACATCCAGAGCATGCGATTATGCATGTAAAGTATGTGATGTGTGCAAAATACCAAATTTTGTATTACTGACAGGAGAGTGCACTCATCAAACTGTTATCTCTGTCAAACTAAAAACAGGAGGTTAAGCCAGTCTCCATTATTGAGGTACATGTTTGTTCTGAGCACTTTGTGTGTATGTGAGTCACCCATGGGTGCAAACTCACTGAAAAAGCACTAAGTACAAGGCTAATGGAAGAGCAGATTTTGAGAAAGAGGTTCAAGGTTGATGGAGAAATGCTGACATTTCTGGGAATGTGAATAGTACAGAGTTCAGGTTTGTTTACATTTAGCATTTATCACCAAAAAGTGCTGAGCACTCGTGTGTTAGCTCACTGGGTACTGTAATTAATCACCTCTCCATGCTTTCCAGTCAAGAGATTATTCCATAGTTTGATTACACTGTAAAAATGGCAGACAAAAACCACAGGCCTCTGAAAATCAGAAAAAAATCAAAGCTAATATGAGACTTTAGGAGTCTAAAAAGGGTGAACATTTATGCAAACATTTATTTTGCCTTATATATTTTTAATTATTTGACATGAATTTGTAAAACTCTGTTTTCACTTTAACAACAAGAAGCCCTATTTGCAAATTCTCGTCTCGTCTCGTCTCGTTGTCTACCGCTTTTCCGGGGGTCCGGGTCGCGGGGGCAGCAGTTCGAGCAGAGAAGCCCAGACTTTCCTCTCCCCAGCTACCTCCTCCAACTCTTCAGGGGGGACACCCAGGCGCTCCCAGGCCAGCTGGGAGACATAGTCTCTCCAGCGTGTCCTGGGTCTTCCCCGGGGTCTCTTCCCAGAGGGACGTGCCCGAAACACCTCCAGTGAGAGGCGTCCAGGGGGCATCCTGATCAGATGCCCGAACCACCTCAACTGGCTCCTTTCGATGTGGAGGAGCAGTGGCTCTACTCTGAGCCTCTCCCGGATGACTGAGTTCCTCACCCTATTTCTAAGAGTGAGCCCAGCAATCCTGCGGAGAAAGCTCATTTCGGCCGCTTGTATTCGCGATCTCATTCTTTCGGTCATTACCCAAAGTTCATGACCATAGATGAGGGTTGGAACATAGATAGACC
>VUQH01055942.1:3023-47955 GCA_015106775.1 Etroplus canarensis | reverse complement strand
TTCCTCCTGTGTTTGTCTGTGTATTTAGACTCTGTGTGCATTCAGTTCAGCATTGTGTTGTCAATGTTGCTTCCCTGCCCACGAGTGTTTTCCTTCCCTGTTGAGTTTTGCCTGAAGAAACCGTGGACTTTTTTACTTTTGTGAGTTGGCTAAATAAAGGCCTGTTTTATGTATACTTGTCTGCCTCCAAGTCCTGCATTTGGGTCCACGCCTGCACACTCACACAGGAACTGTGACAGTACACTTAGCTAGTATGAGGTTGGACCCCTTTTGCCTCAGAACTGTCTTATAATACATTTGATTAATTTGTCAGGATTGTTAAATTGACAATACTATGTTTTCATGTTAAATAAAAGTGCATCAATGTAAGTGCTTTGGAACTGGTTTCTAATGAAAAATTCAGTATATTTACTTCACTGGGTTTCGAGGGTTCCTTGTACAATTTGCAGCATTAGTTCTCTGAGAAACTGTTTCATATCCAAGGAATATTGTTATAATTGCAATATCCCTCACTGAATCAATATGGAATCGAATTGGGACTCGTGAACCGGAACTGAATCAATTCTTAAAGTCACTGATAATACCTAGCCCTGTTTCTGAAAAACTCAGCGTAGCCTGTCTAGCTCCAACAACTACGGCACGTTCAAAGTCCCTAAAATCACCATTTTTTTCTCACCACTGTGATGCTTAGTTTGAACTTCAGCAAATCATCTTGACCATGTCTACGTGCCTAAATGTAACCGACTGATTAGATATTTGCGGGAACGTGCAGTTGAACAGGGGTACCTAAAAAAAAATAAAAAAATAAATAAATAAAAAAGGGAGCCAATGAGTTTATGCGTTTATTAAGGCAACATTTCTCTTGCCATCTCAGTTCAGATACTTCACCAGTTCCACTCGTGTAGCTGTTTGCTCTAACTGGTCAAATCTTCGATGTTTAACCTGTAGGTACCTCTGACTGAACAGTCTCTCCCTGCATCCATCTCAATCTCCTCTTTAAACTAACATCAACTCTGAAAATGCTGGCTAGAAATAGAGTGTGGTGTTAAGAGGGTTCTTCTCTCATCCTTTATCTTGATCTTCTTAAACTATTTGGAATGGGCTAGGGAGGGAGACAAATTATTTCCAGAGAGATTTGTCTTTTCACCCTTTCAACACGCTGGAACATCCATGCTGTTACAATCCAGCTGTTTACCAGTAGCAGTTGATACACACACACACACACACACACACACAGAAAAACGAATGTGCATGTCAGCACATAGAGCACACACCTTTCCCTTCTCTGTGACCAAGCAGCAACCTTCAGTGGTGAAAAATGAAGCCGACAGTGTGCTGTTGCAGCCTTTGGCACATTTTAAATAAAACTGTCTGACAAATATTATGGTTTGCAGTGCGGTACAGACAATCAAAGAAGTCTGTGCTTCAGTTTGGGTGAGCAACATTCTAGTATTTTATTGGTCTGTTACTTAGCACTGATTAGAACAATACGACCAATCAGTGAGTGCTGCGCGCATGCAGTTTAGAAATGCACCTAGCTAACCAAGTCTCCTGCATCAGCTGATAATATAGCACTCCACACTCTCTTGGCTAAATATGGTGAGTTCCAGCTCCAAAAAATGCTTTGAAGCTTCAGGATGTGGAGTCAAATCCCAATGTGTGATGAAACGGGGGTTATGTGCATCTTTTATATACAGTCTGCACAGTGACATATATACAATTTCTGTATTTGCAAATTATAAGTGTAAGGAATCCTCTGCTAAAAGCACTGGTTCTCATATAGTAGGATTCTAAAGCCAGCCCACCCATTAGACTAGTAAATGAAGTAGAAAATAGTATGGGAATTTTAGTATAAATCCTCACAATGATCAATGAGCATGAGGATTACAACTATGAACCTTTAGAATTCAGCATCAGAACAGCTGCAGTCTGCAGAGCCCTTTGTAAAAACTGTTCTCTTCTGTAATATTCTATAATATTAAATTCTGCTGTGGTTTGAGCGATGCTGTAAGAATAAGATGAATGAAATGCTTTATGGGAGGATTTATTTTCTCCCAAACTCCGATCCTGCCCTGCTGACTTTATCTGCTGTAATACAATCTCACTCTGACAGACGAGCGCTAATCCCTCCAGCTCCACTACACTATGATACTGTTTCTCTTCATGCTGTAAGAGCCGACTGGAGGAGAACAGTCAGCTCGAAGCAAAGGCAGCAGCCAAACAGCAGCATTCAGCGGGCCAAAGGCTGAAATGAAATGATTTATAAGGCAGCTCTGTCTAAAACATTCTGCACACTGTGAATACGAAACATTGCTGGCTTCAGCTACCTTGTTTAGGCTAATATTCTTCTTCTTTTTTTATTTTACCAGGTAAAATCAGTTGAGAACAAATTCTCATTTACAGTGATGACCTGGCAGTGTAAGCTGGTGCCTCTAGTAGAATTACTGTCCAGTCTGCCAAAATATAACATTATGTGTAATATGTGTGTATTTTGCAGACAAATTATTTAATGTTTAAAAATAATTATTTATTTTGATATTTTTTCTATTATTTTTAGCCTCTGGCATCACAGAATTTGAAGAACGATACAGACTACCAAATTTGTGGTGTCTTGATATTCACAGTCAGTGTTTTCTGGCTAAAAATGCACATTTGGATGACTATGTATAAAAATGTTTGTAATTCTTATATACTTAATGCAATAGTTTGGTTAAACACCATGAATTAAAGCTAGAATTCTGCACTTCAAACGCATCTTGATTGTTTGATTTAAAGTCCACCGAGGTGGTGTACAGAGGCAAAATGACATACAGAGTGTTGCTGTCTTCTTCAACACAGCCTGAACTCTCTTATGCAGGTTTTCTTGTCATTTCTGTAAGTAGTCTTTAGGAATAGTTCTCCAGGTTTCTTGAGGGACATTTAAAACTTCTTTGGATTTTGGCTGCCTTTCGTTCCGTTCTCTGTCAAGATGATCCCACACTACTTGAATAATGTTGAGGTCCATTTATCACTCCATAAGACCTTTTCTCATTGATTTTCAGTCCAATTCTTGTGTAATTTGACATACCTCAGCGTTTTCTCCCTGTTTCCCTTCCTTAACCCTAGTCCTGCCAGTTATACAACCAGCTAGACGACCGGCAGTGAATGAAAACACCAGAAGTGATCAATATATACACGACCGACAGTACACAAAAATTGTCTGGGACATCAATATATTGAGGTCGGGCAGTACTAGGGTTAAGATTGGCTTCTTGACAGCCACACTTCCACTGAGGTCATTTCTGGCGAGGCTTCAGCAAACAGTAAATGGCACAACTGAAGGTCCAGATGTATCTGTCAGGTTCTGTGTCAGGTCTAACTTAAGAGAAAACAGAAAATATCAAGGGAGCAGCAGTTCTGTAGATGAAAATGCCCTGTTGATGCCAGAGGTCAGAGGTGATTGGCCAGACTGCATCGAGCTGATATAAAGGCAACAGTAACTCAAGTAGCCACTTGCGACCAAGGTATGCAGAAGAGCATCTCTGAATGCACAATATGCCAAACCTTGAAAAGGATGGACTACAGCAGCAGAAGACTACCACACTTTGTGCCACTCTTGTCAGCTAAGGACAGAAAATTGAGGCTATAATTTGCATAGACTCAACAAAATTTGACAATGGCAAATTAGAAAAATGTTTCCTGGTCTGATAAGTTTTTAATTTTGCTGTGACAGAATTTGGCATTAACATAAAAGTATGGAATCATCCTGCCTTCTATCAACAGTTCATGCTGGTGGTAGTGTAATGGTGTGAGGAGTATTTTCTTGGTACACTTTGGCCCCCTTCGTGCCAACTGAGCATCATTTAAACACCACATCCTACCTGAGTATAGTTGCTGATCATGTCCACACCACACTACAGTGTACCCATCTTCTGATGGCCACTTCCAGCGGAACAAAACATTATGTCATGAAGCTCAGATCACGTTAGACTGGATTCTTGAACATGTCACTGGATTCACTATACTCAAAAGGCCTCCACAATTACTGGACCTCAATCCAACAGCACCTTTGGGATGTGGTGGACCAGAATATTCAAATGATGGATGCGCAAATGACAAATCTGCAGCAACTGTGATGTAATCATGTCAATATGGACCAAGGTCTCTGAGGAACGATTTGAGCACCTTGTTGAATCTGTGCCAGGAAGAATTAAGGCAGTTCTGAAGGCAAAAGGGGCTGGCGAGTGTATTGCACTGTATGAAAATACTTCACTTTCTTTTCTTGATAAATTCCTCATAACAACAAAATAGAATACTATTTGGAAATGGCTGAAGCTCTGCTGCTAAAGCTTAATTTCCATTTGACAGAAATATAGCAGCATAAATGCACATGGAAAATAAATCTCCTGAACTTCGTGTTCTCAATTGAGCTTGTCATGGTCCTCTGGCTTTCAGGTGCTGACCTGCCTCTATCTCCCCCTTGAGCTCGGTCTGTCCTCATCTATCTGGGTTGGTGGATTACTACTAATTGTGTTTGTTTTTAGAGTGGGTGTGACTTGGGTGGAGTCTGGCTGGAACACCTGGTGGCGATCAATATGTCGGCAGTATTTAAGGTTGTGGTTTTCCTCCAATGGTTGCCAAATTATTAACTTTAAAGAGTACTAAGCTAGGCCATCTGCTCATGTTTTCTTGTGTCCTAGTTCATTGTGTTTTTCTGAAATAACTTATTTTCTCGCAGCCTTCTCTGGTGAAAACTGTCTGCCAGCCTTGACTCACCAATGGTTAAGCCTGACCCACTCTCTCTAGCCCACCTATGGACATCTTCTTGTCCCCTGGACCTCTTTGTTTTTCCCTGAGGACAGATTTAATAAAAACTTTTAAACTATTTCCAGTTGTCTGCATTCTGCATGAAGAGTCTCCCCGTGAACCCGTGACAAAGCTTCCTGGAAGGCTGTGGAATATTTCTCAAAGGCTCTACTGGTCAAATAATTTAGGTCATAAAAGGTTAATGTTAAATCATGGCTCTTGTTAGTGTTAAGGTCTACCAATCACGTGTCCTGTGAATTTGACTTGTAGGCCAAATTCAGGGCAAAAAACATTCTCCCTCAAGAGATGAAGACACATATACACAGCAACCCAGGAAGAACTACGCTGGGTGCTGGTCACTCACTATTTAATATGAATAGTTCAGCCATGAGGGGGTCAACAGTCTACATATGGGCCAGTTCTATTGAGATATTTAACAACTGGGTAAGACAGCCTCTGCTGCTGCGCTGGAAATCAAGCTAGGGTTTCTGGGAAAAGCTCTCATGTCCTGCCAGTCTAAACACGAGGCCTAGGAGACTGAGGCTATGTGGGAGAGAAACAGCTGTTTTCCACATCTCACCATGTCTTCTACACAGCGGGGCCATGTTTCACACCCCAGAGAGATGCGTCACAGCTGAATAACAAGAGCTAATTGTGTCTCCTGGAATTTGATTTATGGTGACAAATAAAAGTACAACTCTAAGAGAAAAAGGATATAATTTTTTGTAGCAATTCCTTCTACAGTTTTTATTTTTGATACTTGTATTCAGTTTCTTATATTATCACTTGGTTTAAATGATCAAAGTATCGTGTATTGCAATAAAAGTTCATTTTACAGCAGCCACTGGTCATGTTTTGTCAGGTTATCTACTAACAATGCACCAGCTTATGAATCCAGACACAGCCAGAAAATCTGATTTGGATGCGAGTAATGTACAACACCAATCACTGATGTGACAAACAAGAATAGGTTTAACACATGTGTTTATCTCTCTGAACAACGTGGAAATTCAGACCACAGAGAGGCAGCAGAAGAAGAATGGATATGTTCTGATACAAGGCAAAAATCCCAGCCATTGACAGGAATCAGAATCAGAATACTTTATTATTCCCAGGGGGGAAACTGCTTCTGGAACTGGGGTCTTGAACTTTGGGTTGGCCATTCTTTGGTTGAAACATAAGAATCATCCAGTGAATGGGTGCTTCATTTCACCATATAAACTTAAAATCTGTGTGTAACAGCTGACCTGTCAGATGTGTCGAAGAATGCAGAACATTACTTCCTGTCAGATCCTGACCAGTTTGGTGTTCATGAAGTTACTGCAGCTGTGCCATGTGTGTAAATACTTACTTTTCCTACTTGCTGTGTGATGCTGCAGGTATTTATTAAAGGAGAGAATCTGACACGCAGCGAACTGTGAGCAACCAACAGGACATTAACTGAGTCTAATTTTGTGCACTTAAAGGGATACTCCTAAAAATATATATGCAACAAGGCCAGTGCAAAAATGACTGTACACGCCTTTCCACCACAAATTTTTTAATGCACCTTTTAATTAAATCCTGACAGTAGTTTAAATTGTTAGTACATCTGGCTCTAAACTTTTTATAACTCCCTAAATCAAGCTGCAAAGTTGTCTGTGTGTCTTAATATTTGACAATAAAAAAAATGGTCAAGAAACATGAACAAGGTATTCTGTTTGTGTGTGAGACCTACTCTGGATGTCTGGGCTGTATGGATCCTCAATGCTGATGGCTGGATCCAACACTCTGTAGATGACCTGGACCCGGAAATAAATATTTTGCATTACATATATGTATTAAAATGTTAGCAACACGAGCCACATAATGTGATACACAAATGCTAAATTCAATTCAGATACTGAAGATACTGGTTGTGCTTTACTCTCATTTAGGTGCACTTCAAAAGCTCAGAATCTGTTAACAAAAGAGTCATTCGATTTGGGACAGAACTGGAAACTGATCTGCTATTTAATTTAAGGATTTAAAGGACTAACATAACAGAGTGTAGATAAAATGCTCACTCTATGACGTGGCTCCGTCCAAGGAAAAAATTTTCTTATCTCACTTCTATATTTTAATAATCAATACAAGAAAGCAACACAGCAACAGAATTTGGCCCAGGCTAACTCTTTCCCACTACTTGCAGTCCAAAACACACTGTGTAGACAAAAGTGTTGGGCCATACCACTTAATCACTGAATTCAGGTGTTTCATTCAGTCCCATTGCCACAGGTGTATAAAATCAAGCAGTTAGCCATGCAGTCTGCCTGTTCAAATATTTGCAAAAGAATGGGTTGTTCTAAGGAGCTCACTGAATTTGAGTGTGGTACTGTAATAGGATGCCACAGTTGCAAGAACTCAGTTTGTGAAATTTTTTCCCTCCTAGATATTCCATAATTAACTGTAAGTGGGATATTGCAAAGTGGAAGTATTTAGAAGCACAGCAACTCAACCACCAAGTGGGAGACCATGTAAAGTTATAGAGTGGGGTGGTCAAGTGCTGAGATCTGCTAACCCAATAACTGCAGAGTTTCAAACCTCCTATGGCACTGACATCAAAACACAAGCTGTGCACCGGGAGCTTCATGGGATGGGTTTCCATAGCTGAGCAGCTGCATGCAAGCCTTACACCACCAAGTATAATGTCAAGCATCAGGTGTAGTGGTGTAAAGCATATCTCTGCTTTAATTTGGAGTGATAAGTCACAATTTTCTATCTGGCAGTCTAATGGACAAGTTTGGATTTGGTGAATGCCAAGAGAAAGTTACCTGCCTAATTGCACTGAGCCAACTGTAAAGTTTGATGGGTTAGGGATAATGCTATTGGGTTGTTTTTGTGGGCTGGCCTGGGACCCTTTGTTCCAGTGAAGGGAAATCTTAATGCTTCAGCTTCCTAACACATTTTGGAAATCCTATGATTCCAACATTAGTGTCCCTGGTAGCATAGCGGTTTGTGCATTTGCCTTACAAGTGAAAGGTCCCTGATTTAATCCCAGGTGGGGACACAAGCCCCTCTCACCATGGAGGGTTGTGTCAGGAAGGGCATCTGATGCAAAACCTCTGCCAAATTACCACTGCAGGTTAATCTGCTGTGGCCACTCCTTGGTGGAGAATACAAAGGAGGAGCTGAAAGGTACATTCTATGCTTCCAATATTGTGGGAACAGTCTAGAGAAGACCTTTTTCTTTTTAATCATGACTGTGCTTCAGTACACAAAGCAAGGTCCATAAAGGAAGGCTGGTTTGGAAAGAACCTGACTGGCAGACTCAGGACTCTGACCTCAACTTCACCCGTCACCTTTGAGGTGAACTAGAATAGGAGGGATAATGCTACGGAGTTGTTTTTCTGGGGTCTCACTTAGCTTCCTTGAAGCTACATGTTCAGTATGTGAGACCAGAAAAAATTTCTACAAAAAAACTGGAGCAATCAGAATCAGAAGACTAGAAAAGAAAAAGCGACGACGATTTATTTTTGGATTAAACAAACTGGGTAATAAATTGCGTCACTAAAGTAGAAATTTTAGTATTCATCTTATTTTGGAGTATTCTGTTAAACAGTCGCTCACCTCTCCCTCTGTTGAAGGCTCAATATCAGAATAGCGTGACTCGCAGATAACATCATTTATCTTACGCAAAGGACCCTGGTGGACTCCAGGAAAGGCAGTAGCACAGTCGTGGGCAAAATAGCGGTAGACCTGCCAGGTGCGACCAAAATCTGCCGAGCGTTCAATCAGCATGGCTGCTGGACGAAAAGTCTGCAAGAGAACAAGGTCTGAATTTACTAAATGTATTTAATTTCAAATATAATTTTGTTAAATAACTGTGCCTGTAAGTGATGAAGGTCAAGTATTTAATCTGGGATTTTTTTTTTCTAACCTTAAATGTCATAATCAGGTGAGTAAAATGAAACTCTGCTTCCAGGTCCAGCTGGATATTGACATCCGACTTTCCTGAGGAGGGATGGAGAGAATGGAAGAGATGTTAATAAAACTTCCTGTGAGCTAGTTTGTATAAAGAAATTATAAACAACTTGCATTTTTTTTTTTTTAAATCATCAGCTGTTGATGTTGATGAAGTGGAAACCACACAATTGGCTTGAGGAACAGTTCCTTGACAGGAAAAGACATTCACTCTTGGCAGGAGAAATGTAGAGTGTTGGTCACAAAGGCCCACACACTTCCTGAGTTGTATTCTGAAAGGCCACTCTACTCTGAGCACTACTTTCCCTCTTGTTCTCTGCGTTTTGCGTTACTTGTGCTGTAACAAAGCCAAGAGAGTTTTCCAATTCTGAGTACATAAAAACCAGACCACACGAATTTTATAACTTACAACTTAACACTCTACAAAAATAACAACCATTAAAGTGGGAATTTGTAAATAAACCTCAATGCAAGGCTTTCATACATGCATGAAAATAGAAGTGTAACAGTGAGAATGATGCCGACTAATAAGATGTTTTGAGTGACTAGACTTTGCCAATGCTGCTGCATCCACACAGAAGATGCAGACATCCAGCTCAAAACTTCTCTGAAGATAGTGTTCTGAACCTCTTGCACATGTCTGTGTGGCTTATTCCTATGAGAACGCTGAAAGATGTACAAAGAGGTTGAAAAGGAGATGACTTGGGTGGAAAAATAAAAGTGGGCTGAGGAGAGGAAGAGAAAGCCTGAGTAGACGTGAAGTGTGAGGAAAAACCCCAACAGTAAATTCTGAGCCTTGATTATTGAACAGTTTTTGCTACGTTATATGGACAAAAGTATTGAGCTACCTACAGGTTACACCAACAGGAGTTATTTAGGCATCCCATTTTATGGATTTAATATTAATATGGAGTTGGGACCCCCTTTCCAGCTTTAAAATCTTTTGGGAAGGCTTTCTACAAGATTATAGAGTGTGCCTGTGTGAATTTTTGTCCACTTATCCAGAAGAACGTGTGAGGTCAGACACTGATGTTGGATGAGAGGACCTGACTTATCTAGTTTCTGGTCTAGTATATCCCAAAACTGTTGGATGGGATTGAGATCACAGCTCTGTGCAGGTGAGTCAAGTTCTTTCACATCAAACTCATCCATCCATTCCTTTATGGACCTCACTTTGCACACTTCGGCACAGTCATGCTGGAACAGAAAAGTGCCTTTTCCAAACTGTTCCCACAGCTTCATAGCTGAACTGATGTGTTTCCTAAACACTTCCACTTACAGCTGACTGTGGAATATCTAGAAGGCAAGACATCTCACAAACTGGCTTGTAAGAATGACCTATTCTTTCATAAACATTTGTAAAGGCAGCCTGCATGGCTAGGTGCTTGATTTTAAACACATGCACCAATGAGAAAGAATGGAACACTTGAATTCAGAGATTAAGAGGGTTGGCCCAATACATTTGTCCATATAGCAAGCATGTAATGAAACAGTGTAATCAGTGTGCAGAGAAAATACCGGCTCTACTGATTAGCTGGTCTGATGCTTGTATTTGTGAATGATTCCTTTTCTGTGTGTTCCCTCTGTGTACATCAAACTTGTTCTTTGCCTTTATTTCAGTTTATTTTTTGCTTTATTTTGAAAGTTAGTTCCTCTTCTGGCTTTCTGTGGCTTTAATTCACAAGTTGTGCTTTACTCATTAAGTTCATCTATGCCCTATTTATCTCTCCCTCAATTTTCATCAGGTCGTTGTCGTCTCTTTACTCTGCAGATCCAGTCCCTTACTCTCTGCTTTTGGTTAGCTGATATTACTTATGTTTTTTCTCATGAATTTGTTTTTTCATGTTATTTAGACACATGCTAAAACTGACCAAGTGAAGTCGTAACAAAACTTGCTCCACATTAAGCCCTGGATTTTGTCTGTATTCAGGTTCACTTTATGAACTTTATTGCCAGTGCTGTAGTCACTCGTTCACTTACCCTTGTAATGTCTGCATGCAATCCCAGGAAACAGTCTTTCTAATTAATCAGTGAGCACAATCAAATCACTGTGTCCCTATCAAATGGACCTCCTGTTTGGTGAATGCTGCCACATTCACCAAACAAATACCACAATGATGCCATGGAAAAGCAGCAGCTACCAGGCATAAAAATAGTCACGACACTTCCGGCCCCTCTTTTTCTTCTTCTGTTTTTCCCTGTTCTATTCTGGGTCTAGTGCTGCACAGTGCTGTCATCAACAGCACTGCCTTACTGTGTAATGACTCACAAACAACTAAAATGAGCTCTGTGTCCAACTGGCCGGTCATGCTCAGATCTTTTTGCAGTTGCTCATTTCGATGAAGATTTATGTGCACCTGAAAAGACATTGGTTATTACTGTGTACTACTCTGTCTGGATTATTCCAATTACTTTCACTTTTATCTTTGTATCCAAGCTGTAACTTTTCATCTTCCCCCTTTCCCTCTCTCTGATGAGATGCCACAGCAAAGCTACTCTGTTATTAAGCCCATCTGTAGCTGGTCAGAGGATGCCGGCCACAGTATGTGTGTGTGTTCAAACTTAATAGTGTGTTTAAAGTTCTCCAGTACCATTTGCTTAGGGCTTGTGGTTTCATGAAACTTTTAGGAAACTTTTCATATTCTAGTTTTTCCCCTCTTGCTAGTTGAATTATTTCTTCACTACCTCTTCTTGTGTATCTTGTTTTAATCACCGTTATCGTGCCTCTTAAATATTATTACTTTTAACTATATACCTGTACTTATAATAAGTCCAAGCCATGCTAATTTTGTCACATAATCACAGATTGATATACGGTATTAAACATGATCATCTGCCTGAAGAGCACGTTTAAGCAACTACTTCGGTATCTTTAATTATGATGAGTTATTTATTAATTTATTTGGTGTGAAAATTAAATCTTATAAAAGGATTTCTTGTCTTGAATAAAGTTTTACGTATCAGGACAGAATACAAAAATTATCTGGTCTGGCTTATCTGGCTTTTAAATTTAAGTAAATACATCTCAAATGACTAACAACATATGGCATATTATTCCTTGTCATTTATATAACAAAAACCCTGCCAAAATACAGAAGCAGTGTGTAAAAAAACTAAGTACAGCTTCTATGGGAATTAAGAAGCAGCCAAGTGCTGCTAATCAAATGCACCAGATTAACTGATCATCACCCAGTGTGAGCACCTCTATAAAAGCAGAAGTTTGGGCAGTTTGTTGGTCTGGAGCGTTCAGGTGTGTGTAATAACAATGCCACAATCTTCCCAGGAGTGGACATCCCAGCAACTTTACCCTGAGGTCAGATCACGCAATGTTCATACACTGCAAACAAACCAAGAGCTACAGTTCAGACTCTACAGAGCTCAGTTAGCATGTTAAATGTTAAAGTTCAGGAGTGGACAATTAGAAAAAGACTGAACAAGTTTGGCTTGTTTGAAAGGGCTCACAGGAGAAAGCCTCTTCTCTCTAAAAATAACATGGCAGCACAGCTTAGGTTTGCAAAGTTGCATCTGAACAAACCGCAAGACCTCTGAAACACATTGTCCTTCGAACAGATGATACCAAAGTGGAGATATCTGTGCATAATACACAGTATTTGGTGAAAAACAAACACAGCATATCAGCACCTCATTATCACTGTCAAGCATGGTGGTGGAGGGGTGACGATTTGGGCTTCTTTTGCAACCACAGGACCTGGGAATCTTGCAGTCACTGAGTCGATCATGAACTCCTCTGCAGGCCAAAGTATTCTAGGCCAAATGTGAGGCCATTTGTGCGACAGCTAAAACAAGCACAGCAGCAATTCTCCAACAGAATGGCTGAAAGTGAAAAGAATCAGGGTGCTGCAATGGCCCAGTCAAAGTCCAGATCTCAACCCGATTGAATTGCTGTGGTGGAACCTTAGAAGAGCTGTTCAGAAACTAATGATGGGAAACCTCAACGAAGTGAAGCAACGTTATAAAGAACAGTGGGCCAAAATTGCTCCATAATGCTGTGAAAGACTGATAAAGTCAGACAGAACCATTACTTCAAGTTATTGTTGCTAAAAATGGTTATACAAGCTACTGAATCATAACTAGTTCTTAGTTTTTCCACACATGGCTTCTCCATTATGGCTTTACTTTAGTTAAATAAATCCTGTGTATTGTTTTACACATGAGGATAGGTTTAAATGATTTTAGAACCTGGTAAGGATAAAAAAGGTCCTTACACACACAAACAGAGTGGGTCTCATGAGTCATTAGGTCATCAAATTCAGAAGATACAGTTTCTGTAAACCTTATATATAGCTATCAAACTTCATAACATGAGCAAAGCCTGTGAATTTATATATTAACAAACACTAACTACTGCACAACCATGATGTAGCAATAAGAGATACTGCCATATGGAAATTCAACTGGAAACCAATATTTATTTCATACTTGCAACAGATGCATTATAGTAACAAGATAGTGGACTCAAGGATGGTGCCTGCTGGTTTGCTTATACAAGCTAGTGTGAATAAGGTAAGCTGATATGATAATCGCTACTTGAGCTGGATATAGGCAAATTAGAAGTTCCTTCATTAAGCTGAATGCAGAATACACATGACCCCAAAGTCTCCTCACCATTCTCAGACTGCCACCAGGACTTTTTGCGGTGAGGTTTGAAGGTGGTGATAACATTCTCTATTCGGTGATTGATGGTGTTGTAGACAGGGTGATATGCTCGTCTAGAGTCACAGTCAAAACATTTCTTCTCATCCTGCAGTAGGACAAGAAAAGGTCAGTGAAACACGATAAAATCCCAAAGAGATGAGGGATCACATCCAGAACCATAGATGGGATACAGACAATATGTAGAAAGAGTTCAGCGCACGCACACACACACACACACACACACACACACACACACACACACACACACACACACACGCACATACCTGCAAATGACTGACAATGCAGTAAGGCTCTTTCCTTCTCATCCCACATGTGGATGAGGCCTTTAGGTTCTTCTCTCGTCCAACCAGTAAGTCCCCCGTTGCCGGGTAACAGCTGCCATGGGCACAGCCATAGCTGTGATCAGGCTCCTGACCAACAGCAGCAGCAGCCAGGACTGATGGGAGGGAGGAAATTAATCACAGCAAACAGGAAGTAGCAGTAGCATCCATTTACAAACTTCCGCTTGCAAGTAAATCAAATCTAATCAGTACCCTTCATTCTGAAATGATTATTTAGACAACATCAAAATCTCTTCACTTCCCCAGGAAAAGCCTCCAGGATGGGATGTGAGACTCCTGGAAATGCAGCAGTAAAGTGTGTGAGTCTGCACAATACAGTTACTTTGACTTGACCCACCAGTATAAATCAGGTTTTTTTATCTGAGTCCCACCAAAATACCAAAAAAAAACTTTTAAAAGTCATTTTATTTGAACCTGAGCGATACAGTAAATAGTGCTCCTTACAGCCTGAATTTTTAAAATGAAATATAATTCACCAAAGCATTCGAGTGGCAAGCCAACGCCAAATCAGTATCCACACTCATCCCTGCACAGATGGAGGAACCAAAAGTCATATAAAAGCATATACATATATGCTTCTACTGGCCATATACTATCATACATCAAACTGTAAACACAGACTTCAGTGGCTTCTATGTATATACAGTGGATATAGAAAATGGACAGACCCTGCTAAAATACCATTTTTTCCAATGTAAAAACTGAGACCAGGATAAATCATTTAAAAGTTTTTTCCACCTTTAATGTGACCTTTAACCTGTACAATTTAACTGAAAGAGAACCAAATATGTTAGGTGGAAAATATAAAATTTAAAATAAGCTAGTTGCATAAGTGTTAGCACCCTAAAACTAATACTTTGTTGAAGCACCTTTTCCTTAATTACATCATTCAGTTTTTTTAGGTAGGAGTCTATCAACATGGCACAACTTGACTTGGCAATTTTTGCCTACTCTTCCTTCCAAAAGTGCCCCAACTTTGTCAGATTATGAGTTCATCTCTTGTGCACAACACTCTTCAGGTCACCCCATAGATTTTCAGTAGGATTTAGATCTGGGCTCTGGCTGGGCCATTCCAAAACTTTCATTTTCTTCTGGTGAAGCCATTTTTTTTGTTGATTTGGGTGTACACTTGGTAAAATTCCTCTTCAGCTTCAGTTTTCTAGCAGACATTGTTGCTCCAAAATTGACTGGTATTTGGAACTGTTCAAAAGTCCCTCCACCTTGACTAAAGCCCCAGTTCCAGTTGAAAAACCCCCCAACCCGAACACATGATGCTGCCACCACCATGCTTCACCATGGATATGGTGGCTAAAAAGTTCAACCTTAGTTTTATCAGACCAAAACACATGCTTCTGGGAGACCAGGTGTTTTTTGGATTTTTGTTTTTTTGCAAAATTTAGTCGAGCCTGGATGTTTTTATTTATAAGAACAGGCTTCCATCTTGCAACCTTACCCCATAGTCCAGACATGGAAAATATCACGTCACATGTTCTGCACAACCAGTACCTGGCAGAAATTCTGTAGCTCCTTCAATGATGCTGTAGGCCTCTTGGCAGCCTCCCTGACCAGTTTTCATCTCATCTTTTCATCAGTTTTGGAGGGATGTCCAGTTCTCAGTAACATCACTGCGGTTCCATATTTTCTACACTTCTTGATGACTGTCTTCACTGTGTTCCATAGTACATGTAATGTCGTAGAAATATTTTGAAGTGTTTCGTAGATTCCTTTGATGCTGTCTCAGCTCTCTGTGAACCATGGCTTTTGCTGTTGAATGCAACTGAGTGTTAGAAAAATCTTACTAGGGCAGCTGAACTTTATCTGGGGTTAATCAGAGTCACTTTAAGTGATAATAAGGGTGTTCCCAAAAAGACTGAATGCTGTAATTAAAGCAAAAGGTGCTTCAACAAAGTATTAGTTTTAGAGTGTGCAAACTTATAAAACCAGCTCAATAAACATTTTTTATGTTTCAGTTTTTTCCCCAAACACATTTGTTTCTTTTTCAGTTGAATTGTACAGGTTATAGGTCACACTAAAGGTGGGAAAAGTTTTAAAATGATTTATCATGGCCTCATTTTATTACATCAGAAAAACCTGGTATTTTAGCAGGGTTGTGAAGACTTTCTATATCCACTGTATCTGTACAGCAATCTGATGTGTGTGACATCTTTTCTATTTGTGAATATGATCAGTTTAGAAGCATTCACATTTAATGAATAAATATGACACTGGTCACATATTAAAAAAATGATTTAAGACATAAATCCAAACTGAACACTAATCATGGCAGTTTGAATTTAACAGCTACTGTCTGACCAAGAGCTGATTCAGTGTTGGGAAACATCCACTGGGAGGGGGATTATGTTAAGGCAGCCCTGCAGGTTAACAGGCTCTGCAGTCTGCAAGCGTCCCAAAAGAAATGCCCTGACAAGAGGCCCCAGCTACAGGCCAAATCAGGAAACAAACCAATGCAGGTCAAACAGAGGTCAACTACGCAATGCAACAGCTGAAATGTTTATTCAACGCTAAATCTGGCAAATAAGAGAAAGACTTGTTTGTATTATAGATATGAGATCCATGTTGAGCCGCAGAGCACAGAGATATAGTCAGTATGTCTGTCTGTCTGTCTGAGGATGTAGCACTGGGGCCCTTGGTGTGACTAAACAGCAGTGCTACGTGTGGGAGTTAAAATAAACCTTATAAACTTTCATGACAACCAGCAGCAGCCGTCACACATTCCAATGGACATTTTGACATGAGTTTCTCCTCCTACATGCCTCTGGGACCTGTGTGTCTGCTCATTTGTGTGTGTGCTGCTGTGAGGAAATTGGTATGAGGAGAAACCCAGTGGTGCTTGCCGTCAATCTATTGGCTGTCCACAACAGGTGGTTCTAATCCTCCCTTTATATGGATGCACTTTAAATGGCAGCTGTAAAAACTTCAACACTGTGAATCAAATTAAATTTACATCCAAATTTCCTAGAAGATAAAATGTGAGCACTTCATTTTTTTCTGTACAACACACTTGTCAACACTAATATCAAGAAGTTACACATCAAAATCACAGCCTTGAAACTGGATACATTAAAGTAGTGCTTGACAGATATAGCGGTTGGCCGATACTATGAGCCAATTTTTGCCTATACCCTGGACAGGTTGCCAGTTTATTGCAAGTCTAACACACAGAGACAGGCAACCATAAGTGCCCGCATTTAAAATTAAGGCCATATAGAATTACCGGTTAACCTAACACGATTGCCTTTGGACTGTGGAAAAAGCCAGAGTACCTAGAAAGACCCCCAGCAGGCACAAAGAGAACATGCAACTCTACACAGAAAGGCCCCAGTCTGCCAGTGGATTTGAACCCAGGACTTTCTTGCTTTGAGGTGATAGCAAATGACAGTTGTCTATGTGAGCACATAGCACCAGTAAGACTGTATAGTTATGTCATGGTATGCCATTGTGTCAAAGAGTGGACCCAATATGCAGACTCCAGAACTCAGAGGATTGAACTAAAAGTGAGCTTTATTGCTGATATTCCTGAGGGAAAAAATAGTCCAAACAAAACAAAGTCCACAGAGCTCAAAACTAGAAACACACACTGGCATACAGAGGCTCAGCGAAGACTAGAGAGGACTATGAAGACTTCGAAGGACTAACCACACAACACTGAACTAAGGAGAGACAGACTAACGACTGATGAGCAGCAGGAGGGAGAGGAGTACAGGTGACAACAATCAAGGGCAGGAAGTGAAACTGAACACAATGCACAGGATGAGACTGATATCAAAGTAAAACAGAAAACAAGGAACATAACTGCAAAAACACAACACTGAACATGACAGACAACATGAACTTGAGGGAAACGCATAAACAAACTAAGCACAGAGACTAAAATACATGCATGGAGAAGACAGGGGGCAGGGAAGAAATGCAAAACATAACTACAGGAACATAATGAAAAACACAGAGACTGAACACAGGGAAACATGAAGACACAAAGAGTGCTAGGAACTAAACATGGGCTGGGGCAGGAACAACAGAACTAAAACATAAAGTGCACAGCTAAAGGGATGAATACAATATGAAGAAAAACAAGCACAGGACAGAAAAAAGGAAAACTAAACACCCTAGAAAATACATAAACCACCGTCCCACACACACAAAAACCACAAACCCTAACAAGCTGAAATGTCTGATCAAGTTAGCTGGCTAGCAAAGAATCGTTGAAAATGAAATTCAGAGAGACTGACAGGGGTTACTCTGCACTCGTGGATAACAGAATATACACTCACAGCCACTTTATTAGGTACACCTGTTCAACTGCTCGTTACCACAAACATCTAATTAGCCAATCACATGGTAGCACCTTAATGTATTTAGGCATATAGACATGGTTAAGACCACTTGCTGAAGTCCAAACTGAGTGTCAGAATGGGGAAGAAAGGTGATTTATGTCCCTTTGTTGTTTGTGTCAGCTGGGCTGGTCTGAGCATTTCATAAACTGTTGATCTCCTGGGGTTTACAGAGAATAGAAAATAACAAAAAAGGAGAAAAATATCCAGTGAGCAGCAGCTCTCTGGGTGAAAATGTCTGGTTGATGCCAGATTTCAGAAGAGAATGACCAGACTGATGTGAAGTGATAGGAGGGTGATAGTAACTTAAATAACCATTACAACCAAGGTGTGCTGAAGAGCATCTCTAAATGCACAACATGTTAAACCTTGAAGCAGATGGGCTACTGCAGCAGAAGACAGAAAACTGAGGCTATAATTCACACAGCCTCACAAAAACTGGAAAACAAAAGATTCAAAAAACTTTGCCTGGTCTGATGAGTCAATTTCTCCTTCAGACTGTAGGGTAAGAATTTGGCATTGACAACAAGAAAACATGGGTCCATCCTGCCATGTTATGGCTGCTCATGGTGATGCAATGGTTTGGAGGATAGTTTATTGGCACACTTTTGGCTCCTTTGTACAACCAAGAATTGTTTAAATGCCGCAGCCTACATGAACATTGTTACTGACCATGCCCAACCCTTTATGACCACATTGTACCCATTATCTGCTGGCTGCTTCCAGAAGTTTAAAACACCATGTCACAAAACTGAAATCATTTCAAACTGGTTTCTTGAACATGACAGTGAGTTCACTATATGCAAATGGCCTCCACAGTCACCAGATCTCAATACAAAAGAGCACCTTTAAGATGTGGTGGAATGGGAGATTCACATCATGGATGTGCAGCCAACAAATCTGCAGCAAATGCGTACTGTTATGTCAATATGGACCAAAATCTTCGCGGAACATTTCGAGCATCTTGTTGAATCTATGCAATGAAGAATTAAGGCAGCTCTTAAGGCAAAAGTGGGACCAAGGTATTACCGAGGTATAACTAATTAAGTGGTCAATGTGTAGATTGTAGCAATTATACACTGAGTCACAACAAATTTGCTTTACTCCTTATGTGTGCTTTTCTCTGTTAGGACTAAACCAATAGATTTCAAAATGGGAAATTACAGTTCAGGACCAGGAGCCTTTCAAATTTCTTTGGGCAATGCTTCAACCTTTAACTTCAAGGACCTTTAACAACCTACTTTAATCTCTGATTTTCAACCTTTCATGTACTACCTCATTTTGTCTCAGCTACTTTCTTTAGAAGAGACCACCTCAATATGTCTCTTATTAAACTTTGAAAATTGTAGTGTTGCTGGCCAAATTATATCTCATATTCTCAATAACCTTTAACACTTCAAAGCTTCCTTAAATACAGAGACCATCATTCTAACTCCAGCTACATGTTCTGAGCAGCAATCTTAAATAGTATTTATTCTTTTGCCCTTCACTTATAAGCTTTGGCATAATGAACAGATTGTCACTGATATATCAACATTGTGAGCTTGCCATGACGTCACCCTTCTACATAATTGGGTGTATCTGCAAAACATTGATATTTCGTGACTTTTAATGCTGACACAAATGAAGACTGGCTGCTGTACCCTTAGTGCAGGGCTGCTCTTCATAGCTCTATTCTCAGTAAAACAGAGACATGACAGCCTGACACTGGTATAATGACAGCTGTAGCTCTAGAGCCTGCTGGGAACAGAGCAGAGGAGGACTTCACATGGACACTGACACATACACAGTCTTGACACACACACTAGAGGAGACCTGTGTTTGGAAACCTGGCATTTTGGACAAGTTGCACATTTGTACAAACAAACATGCCTTCTTCAGGATGAAGGTACACTCATTTATAATTACAGTATTACAACTCATGGTTCGATTGGCACTTAACTGACAAACAGAAAAATAACCTTGTACATGTAATGTCCCTTTTTTAAGTGAATGTAGGTATCATCTATGTGCTTATTGACTTGTTGACTACACAAAAGACACCTGTTAGAGGATTTGTTCAGCTCGAGCTGCTTAATATTTATCATTAATAGAGAAAATGACCAGTGATAAGGTCACTCCAGAGTCATTTGCTTAGAGTTTATCCGACTTTGAGAGATAGAGTGAGGAAAACAAAGCCCAAGCAAGTCAGACAGATGATGTGAAGGGTGAAAGGAAAAGAGAGAGAGAGCCTTTGTATAGATGATGATAGAACACATACAGGCGTAACATGATATCTGCCCTGGAAACGACTGGCATACTCTCAACTGTGTGTGAGAGAGAAAAAGAGGAAGGACGGTGGAGTCATGAAGCAGACATCTAATGTGTCGCCTTATCACTAGGTTTTGTGTCGTCTTTTATCTCAAAGTGTTTCCGTCTGCCTATGTCAGTCTGTGAAAATGATGTCACCAAGGCTTCGGGAAAACAAGACATCCCAGACAATTAACAGCTTTGATTCCTTATCATTTCAATAAATTACATTATGTTTCTCTAAATGACTAATGGAGACATTAGGGCACATTTTCACATTATCCATCCATCAATCCATCAGATCAAGATCACAAGCAATCTAAGCAGAGATACTCAGATCTTTTTTTGTTTTTTATTGCTCAGATCTTCCTCCAGATCTTCGGGGGGGGGCACTGGGAAGTTCCCAAGCTAGCCGAGAGGCAAACTACCTCAACTATCTCCTTCTAATGTGGAGGTGAAGCAGCTCTACTCTGAGCCTCTCCTGAATGGCCGAGCTGCTCACCCTATTTCTAAGGGAGAGCCCAAACCCCTTACCCTTCTTTTGGTTACTACCCAGAGCTCATGGCCAGAGGTGAGGGTTTGAACACAGACTGACCTGTAAATCAACAGCTTCAGTTTCACACTCAGCTCTCTCTACACCATGACAAACAGATACAGCATCTTCATTACTGCAGAGACTGCACAGATCCATTTGTCAATCTTGACAGATTGACATTTCACATTAGATTTCATCATTTTATGATGCATTGATTTATGCATTTCACATTCATAAAACATTACTCTTTTACTATTAAGATATTGTTCTTTACTTTAGAACAATTTAATCAAATGTCAGTATAAAATGTGCAGATAATGAAGTTCTAAATTGCTATTACACTGAACAAATAGGACTGTAAGGACTGTATCAATGGGTTACATAATTGGCAGTGGTCAGACCTATTATTGATGCAAGCTACTAAAAAATACAATTTACAATTTTAAATACAATGGGATGAAAACAGTTTTCTGATTCTGATTCTGAAAGGCAGAAAACAGTGCAGAAAATAGAAAAAGAAGCAATGAAGAAGCTGTAAACAGAAGGTGATATCGATCATGAGGTACATGCTGATATTCACTATCAATATAATAATTTAGTAAAGAGATAGCTGTGTCATGAACTTTAAAAACTGATGAGATAATGAACAGAAACAGCAGTGATGAACTAGAGGGTACTCGGAACGTCTGAAGGCAGAGGAAATGGCCAGAACGCCAGGTCAAGTCAGTGCACCTGCAAAAAAATGGAGCAAAAAAAAGTTCAAACACTCAGCCTCCCATATAACCCACAATTTGTTATGTCTAGACTTGTGTGTGGATTTCAGAAAGATGGTAAAATCTATTAACCTAATCATTTCAGAGGTTCTGAGCACTGCTGTCAGCTTGTGTCTGCTGGTTTTAGCATCATGCATCAGGAAAGTTGTTACAGTGGTATGCACCTTTTCACTTGTGCCCGAACAACTGATTAGGCAAATAGTTAACTGATGTAATGTAATCTGGTCATCCATCCATCTACTGATTTTCAGCCACCTATCAGGTTCTCCTGTGGGGGCAGAGGTTTAACAAGAGGTGCCCAGCCACCTTCCAGCTCTTTCTGGGGGACACCAAAGCATTCTCAAGTTGTTCCCCTCCCTGTCCAAAACGCCTCCCGAATGACCGAGCTGCTCAATCTATTGCTATAGGAGAGCTTAGCCACCCTTTGAAGGAAGCTCAGTTCTGTCGGTTCTATCCGAAATCTCATCCTGTTGAACACTACCCAGAGTTCGTGGCCATAGATGAGGATAGGAATGTAAATCAACCAGTAAATCAGCTGAGACCACATGTGCTGATACCACATGAATCCATCTGCCATTCTCCCGCTAGACTCTACCCTCACTCGTGAACAAGATCCTGAAATACTTTAACTCCTCCACTTGGGGCAGGAACTCCTTCACAACCTGGAGCGGGCACTCCACCCTTTTCCGGCCTCAGACTTGGAGGTGCTAATTCTCATTCTAGCTGCTTCACACTCAGCTGCAAATGGTTCTAGTGTGAGCCAGAGGTCACTGACTGATGAAGCCAAAAGAACTACAATGTAACAATTTTTGATAATATTCCTCTTTTTGTCGTACTTGTTCCTTTATTGACATTATAAGAACGTGAGCTGAAATGTGAGCTGGCAACAGAAATAAAAAAGAGACTGTGACACTGCTGATGTAGTGTGTGTGTGTGTGTCACAAAAGTTACAAAACACTACTGTTCAACCAGCCATTAATTAGCTGGTAACAGCAGGCTATCATGCACAGTAGCCTTGCACCATACTGTTTACCATTCAACTTGTACAGTCTTTCACCCACACAACACATTACAGTTTATTATTGTGTAGAGGTTGGTGTCACATGTGTAATAATCTTCACATTACACCATAAAACTTCTTTTGCTTTGGATGTCATCTATTACCAGTGCCACAGTTGTTAACCTATTCTCAGCACAAGTTAAAAAAAAGAGGTAATATTATTACATTCATGCTAACGGACAATGAAACCTGGCTCCGAGCCGAAAGGTCTTCCACATGAGGCAATGCTTTAACTGTCAGAGGCAGGCATTCAGCATGCAGAGTTTAGTCTGTAGAGCATTCAGAAATGAATTCCATCCAGACCTCTTCTCCCCAGGTGAGCTCTGCTTTTATTCCTGGCTTTCATCCTTGCCTTTGATTCCCACTCCACTTCTGACCAGTCTCAGTAAGGAGACAAAAGCACAAAAATGTGCCTCAGTTGCCAGCATGCTGCCTGCAGGCTTGTTGGTACAGTTAAAACATGCAGCACTTATGGTGTAGATGGCAATGAGCCACAGACACAAAAACAGTCAGATTTTGCTTTTACTGTATAGCTTATTGTCTACAGACTGGTGACAAATTACAGATGAGTGAAACATACTGATTGTAGAAAGTGACATGTGGAAATTACTAAAAATGTACATGTTTTCTCCACAATATACTACCTTCAGTACTTCCCCCATTATTACATTGTGCTTGGTTTGTATTCAGGTTCAGTATATACACATACCTTTGTCTCGCCAACATACAAAGCAAACTCAGACTGAGAAAATAAAAAACTGTCTGAATACTGCATCTCTTGACCTGACAGTGTACACTTTATATAGAGCCAAATACACCTTTTGGACAGAAGTATTGACCAATGTATACATTATACCTACAGGAGCCTTTATGACATCCAGTTCTAAAGCCATAGGCTTTAATATGAAGTTGGCTTCCCTTTACAGCTATCACAGGTTCCACTTTCCTAGGAAGGCTTTCTACAAGATTCTGAAGTGTATCTATGGGACTTCCTGCCCAATCATCCAAAAGAGCATTTGTGAGGTCAGACACTGATGTTGGCCTGGCTTGGAATCTCTGTTCTAGTTCATTCCAAAGGTGTGGGGGTTGAGGTCAGGGGTCTGTGTGGGTCAGGTGAGTCAGGTTCTTCCACACCAAACTCATCCAACCAAGCCTTTATGGATCTTGCTTTGTGCACTTAGGCATAGACATTTTGGACCAGAAAAGGGCCTTCCCAAAAGTGTTTTCACAATGTTGGAAGTATAGAATTGTCCAAAATGTCTTGGTAAATTAAACCATTAAGATTTCCCTTCACTGGAACTAAGGGGCCCAAGGAAAACAACCCCATAGCATTATGCCTCCCCATCCAACTTTACAGCTGGCACAACACAGTCAGGCAGGTAACAGTCTCCTGCCATTTCCAAAACCAGACTCATCCATCAGACTGTTGGATAGAGAAGGATGATTCAACACTCCACAGAACACATTTATACTGCTTCAGAGTCTAGTGAAGGTGTGGTTGGCATTGTGCTTGGTGACGTTAAGACTTGCATGCAGCTGCTCAGCCATGGAAACCTATACCATGAAGCTTCTGGGAAACAGTCACTGTGCTGATGTTAATGTCAGAAGAGATTTGGAACTTTGCAGTTATTGAGTCAGCAGAGCGATGGCAACTTTTACAGACTATATGCCTAAGGATTCTGCAACCCCACTCTGTAACTTTACATGATCTCTCTGCCACTTTGCGACTGAGTTGCTGTGGTACCTAAATACTTCCACTTTGCAATGTTACAACTTAAAGTCGAAGATGGAATATGGATTATTTTTATGTTAGTAAATTTTCATAGTAAGTTATATGCAAGTACTATCCAATGATAGCCCCACCTCACTGCATAACATATGCAGTATCCTTCATGTAACTACACATTGGACTGCAATAGCTACAACTGATCTAATTGGTAGTGGGCTAATATTGCATGTAACCACAGGATGTTCATTAGGACAAGAAAAAACCTGAGTTAAACTGTATTATTAGACCGGTATTTCAAATAGTTTGCTCAAAACGCAATAGCCAGTATTCTGCCTATATATATATATATATATATCTTTTCTTGTTTTTTTTTAATCTCTGACAATCCACGTCAGTCACTTCTACAATCTTCTCACCTTCCTGCGTTTCCGTAAAAACAACTATTATTCAATATTTATTTGCTCAAAGTTCAACGAGGTCTGAATGCCACTTGTGATGTCAGTCTTGCAGAGACACCAGCACATAAATATTAATACAAACAATGACATCACCCATTATGGCAAAGGTTATGCATAGATTCAGCACAAGCCTATAAATCAAGCTTTACTCCTCAGCTTACAGTTCAGATGATAGAACCATTATGTGACGTGGGATGTTAACACAATCTCAATTAGGGTCTGGGAAAAAAGAAAAAACTTCTTAGTTTGACTGACTCACTTGAAAACTGTTAAGTCTTCTAAGAAGGTGAAAATTACTGTAAAATTATTTAAATTCATCTGCCACTGTTATCACTGCAAACAGCAAGTTTGCTGTGCTACAATCTTGGCAGAGGTAGCAGTAATCACAAAGCCAGGTGGGGAAAAGCATTCACGGTTTTCCTTTAAATTATAAAACTGTGATTTTATAGATTTGTAAAACTGACACCTTCCACTAAAAGGCATGTCAAGATGTTGGTAGAATTTGCAGTTCCAGTATTAAAACAACTAATTCATTCATTCATCATTCATTCATTCATCTTCTTCTGCTTATCCAATTAAGGGTCGCGGGGGGCACTGGAGCCTATTGCAGCTGTCTTAGGGCAAAAGGCGGGGTACACCCTGGACAGGTCACCGGTCTGTCGCAGAGCCAAAACAGAGAGACAAACAACTATACACTGTATAAGCTTCACAATGAACTTCTACAAAGCAGTAAGACAACAGTAGCTAATGTTACTATTTATCTGGCATGAGTAAAGTTAGCACTGAGGTGAACCACTTTGGATTTCTTTTTAGTTTACCATACTTTTTAGAATCACCTTTTGCAGCAATTACAGCTGCAAGTGTCTTAGACTATGTCTCTTTGAGCTTGGCACATCTAGCCACTGGGATTTTTTCCCATTCTTTAAAGCTAAACTGCTCCAGCTCCTTCAGGTTGGATGGGATCAGCTAGTGTACAGCAGTCGTTAAGTCATGCAACAGATTCTCAGTTGGATTGAGGTCTGGGCTGTTGCTTTAGCAGTATACTTAGGGTCATTGCCCGGCTGGAAGGTGAACCCTGGTAGACTAAAACAGGTTTTCATTAAGAATTTCAATATATTTAGCACCATCTATCATTCCTTCAATTCTGACCAGTTTCCAGTCCCTGCCCATGAAAAACATCCCCACAACACGATGCTGCCACCAACATGCTTCACTGTGGGGACGGGGTTCTTGGGGTGATTAGCAATGTTGTGTTGGTGTCAGACAGTCATTTTCCTTGATGGCCAATAAGTTCAATTTTAGCCTCATCTGACCACAGGACCTTCTTCCATATGTTTGGGGAGTCAAATGTTCCATATTCTTTTGGTGAAATGTGCTTTCGTATTATTTTTATGTAGGAAATCACTTCTTTCTGGCCGCGCTTTCATAAAGCCCACCTCCGTACAGCTTATAGTGGTCCTATGGACAGATACGGCAGTCTCTGCTGTGGAGCTTTCCAGCTCTGTCAGGGTTACCTTTGGTCTCTTTGTTGTCTCTTTGATTAATTCCCTCCTTGCAGGCTCTGTGAGTTTCGGTGGAAGGCCCTCTCTAGGCAGGTTTGTTGTGGTGCCATATTCTTTCTGTTTTGTTATGATGGATTTAATGGTGTTCCGTTGGATTTTCAAAGTTCGGGAATTTTTTTATAACACGACCTTGAGTCGTACTTTTCCACAACCTTGTCCCTGAACTGCTTGGAGAGCTCCTTGATCTACATTGTGTGGCTTGCTTGGTGGTACTTCTTGATAAGTAGTGTTGCAGACTCTGGGGCTTTTCAGAGCTGGTGTATATAATATTTAGATCATGTGATACTTAGATTTCACACAGGTGGCCCTTATTTAACTAATTATGTTCCTTGTAAAGGTAACTGGTAGCACCAGATCTTTTTTGATAGGCTTAATAGCAAAGGAGGGGTGAATACATATGTGTGCACAAGTTTTCAGTTATTTATTTATTTATTAGATATTTTAAAATGTGTTTTTTTCTATTTCACTGGACCAGTTTGGACTATTTTGTGTTAGTTCATTAGATAAAATTTCAAAAAAGCCATTTTAATTGCAGGTTGTGATGCAAAAAATAGAAAAAAGCCAAATGGGGTGAACACTTCTGCAAGCAATTCTAATCCCAGAGACTAATGAAAGCCTCTTGCTCTATGTGTGTGAGTGGGATGTGACATCAGCATGGCACATTCCAGTGGTATCGGCTGGCGAGACACAGTTTGCTGTCACATCTACTAGCGCAAACACTGCAAGAGGCCAAGACAAACACAATCAATGAGACAAAAAAAAAAATCACACAAGGACACAGGCACATGTTTCCTGGGAGAACATGGACCAAACATAGTACTGCCTAGAATGTTAAAATGACAGTATAGCCAGATCCAATATCAGCCTGCCTGTGGCAGTAAAGAGACAAGATTAGCACCATTTGAAGACTGCTTGAGCTGCATATCTGATTTGAGAGTGTGTGGGACTAGAAGGCAGCGGAGATATGTTTAGAACTTACCATCAGACAGACACTTTAAGACCTGGGCAAAGAAAAGCCAACAGCCTTTTATTTTTAACTCCTCCTAGTTAATTAGTTTACATTCTCCCCCTCTGTGTCTCCGTCCTCTCTTTGCTTGGCACTTAGCTGATGGATGGTTAACTCCCACAGCCAAACACCCAGCTGTTCTCCTTCCTCCTCACGTCTTTATTACTCTCAGCCACCTCCCACCTCTCTTCTCCTCTAATGTCTACTGCATCTCCATGCACAGACTGGACTCACCACTTTGCCATGCTGTTCACCTTGTTCATTACTTTGATCCTCCCCAACACAGGGCCTCATTTAGAAAAAATATGGTTACTGACCTTGATGTAATTTATCATTTAGGAAAATGAGGAGAAGATGAGCAGAGCAAACCCATCTGTGAAAGATGCTAACATGGCAAGAGGTCCACAAAAAAATCCGTCACATGAATTCAAGTTTTTTCTTTTTTATTTCTGTCTTTTCAATTAGTGACAGAGATTTCCTGTGGCATGCCTCAAGGCTAAGTCCTGGGTCCCAATATGTTGTGTTATTAAAGTCTAGAAATGGCAAATTGGACATCTGTTCATTCAGTCCTAAGCAAACAAAAACACCTCTATGTTTCTGCTTTACATGATGATCTGAACTTGGTCAACAGTCTTCGTAGTAGCTGAAGACCCCTCACATTATCGTAATGCAATAAGTACAGAAAGAAGGTGATACGTTTTCTTGTCATTAGTTGGCTGTATCACATACCCTAATGAGGATTTAAATTCACTGAAAAGCCTATGAGACTCACAAACTGTCATACCTAGGACAATGGTCCTACAGTAGTTGTTAACCAGCACTTACCTAGCTGAAGACAGTATTATGCCATAAATAAACCTAATGATGGCATTTATTGTCATGATCTGATTGAATAGGACTCAATCACAGACTCGCAGAACAGCAGGCTGGTGTAAACTTGAGGGGACTACAGAAGACACAAGGGTAAGTAAACAGTTGCATTCATGCATTCATTTTTTCACATTTCTGGACTGTCAGTGGCATCTTTGCAGTATGACTGCACCATAAATAATTTTAATACTTGTGTTTAAAGCAAGTTCCCTCCATTTCTATAATGAAATATTGTCAATTACAGACTTTTAACAGACTATATTGGATATATTGGTGTATAATGAACTTTTTATGCTGGGCAGTAATAATAGCCAATTTTACATGTACCAGATAATTTGATTCAAGAGCAGATACAATTTAGAAATGTTTATTGTATAGTAAGTATGTAAATGTGTAGGTGTGTAAATCTTGGCCAGGCTATATTAACTGATTAGATGAGGTCATGTCCTGCTCAACAGTTATAATTGTGCATCTGATTAAAATGTTTGGTTGTTTACCTAATAACAGTGACGTCTGTAGTTAACACAAAAAAACACATCTAGTCATTACACTTTCAATAGTTCCATCTGCTTTTCTCCCAGGAGCCATGCCTTCTTACAACATGTGTGACATGCTGTCCACTTCTACGCATATCTTAAAACATGCATGCAAATACCGCTGCATGCAGTGTACTCACGGGTCATATTTTCCGTACCGACCAACATTTAAACTGCTGACTTATTGGTAAACACTTAACGTAACTATATGAAAAACTATATTCAAATATACAACACATTAGCAGGCTTAAAAGTGGTTTTTATGCGACTGTCAGAAGGACCCATCGGAGTTGTGTACGTGTTGCTGTTGCTAGGTGTTTGTTGTAAGAAAATTATTCAAAATAGTGGAAACCCGGAAGTGCGTCATCACGCACCTTCTCTATACACTCAGACTGATAATTAATGAGCAACAGGAGGGAGAGGAGCCAAGGTGAGAACAAACAAGGAAGACAAGTACTGGAAGCTAAACTACATTCAATGCACAATAAGCAGCGGATCATCAAAGTAAACCAGGAAATGCACAAATGATAAAACTACGAACAGTGACTCAAAGACATATAGGGAACACCCAGGGAAGGCAGGAGAAATAACCAAAAATACAAAGAACTTTTTATGAAAGTGCAAATTTCACTAAAATGTGGACAATACTCGAGGAATGGCAATTCTTGTGAAAATGTAAAGGTGCTGGTAAAACACCAAATTGCCCTTGACCTTGAGCACAGTTTTGCTGAAGACCAATTAGGTGATCATTGTGTACAAGTTTGATTCAATTCTGATGAATACTATAGGAGAAGTCGCGATTCTTGTGAAATGCGGACAGACAGACAGACACCTTGCCATGGCATTAGCTTCCTTCCTTCAGCTGGAGCTTATAAATTAGTAACTGAGTGCCAAAAAAGTTTCTTTAGCTTAATGATGACAAAATACATTTTGGATACAAAGAACAGGCCTTAAGAGCTGGGGTATGGCTAAATGAGGGCCTTGTCATATCAATGCAACCCGAGGGGGGAAATTACATGAGTGTCACAAGGATCCAGATTCAGCTCGTCTGTGACAAACAGTGTTCTCCTCCCCACTTATTGGACATATAACTATATAATGTTTAAATCATATAATAATATGTTGTGAAAACTTATGTGCCAGTCATAGATATCCACTGCACACCATTCCCTAAAAACTTAACTTTGAAAAGCAAACTGGAAACAATATGTGAGGCATTCTTGCTTATGTCTACTGAGAATAAAACATGTTTACATTTATAATCAGATTACCTTTGGCTAGTTCCACTGCTGCAATCTTTAGCTGCAATTTTCTTGCCATATTGTCACTGGACAGCTGCATCTCTTAATTCATCTTGGCAAGAGATCAGTACATTAAAATGCAAATTTTCAACCCAATTTATTATTTATCTTTGATGGAATTTGTCAATTTCCCTGGCTCCTCCCTTAATGGTTCTTCTTCCTCTGTGCCACCAGATTTTTAAAAACATACGTATATGCTTTGGCAAAAGAGACAAGCTCATTATGAATCTATCAAAAACACTGCCAATGTTGTCACAAATGGTACACATTAGTTAAAATCTGTTTAAATTAACATTAAAAAGCCATTTCTATATTAAAAGCCCTGGAATGTCCTCTGAGATGTTTTCAGCTGTTTGTTACTGACTGCCTGCCTGGCCATCTAGCAGACAGAAGGTTTCAGTCAGCAAGGCCAGACGCCGCCCATTACACTGACTGTTAGATTAACAAGGCATGGCACTGAGAAGCAGCTGGTTGTACTAGAGGATGTACTCACATTCTTGTGCCATCCTAAAGATGTCTGAGTCACTCCATGCTGGAGAGAAAATATGGAATGAGACACCAAAAGCAACAGGTGGGCAGGGGAGTGAGGAGCTAGAACAATGTTTGTTTTTAGCTTAGTAGTACAGGAAACATGCTATGTGCTTTCACTGATGATCCTGCAAGCCTTCATTCCCCTCTATTCCCCTCTCCAGCTTCATTTCCTTCTTAACAAGTACCCATCAGCCACTTTCTGGCCTGCAGAAAAACAATATTAAAATTACTGTGCTGCTGAAGGGCAGTTAATTTCAAGGCATATTACTTAGTGTGTAAGATGATGTTGTAAATCAATCAATGCACCAAAATATCAATATGACAGTTTTGAACATTCAGTTTATTTTTACTGCTCTCTTGCATGTGATAAGATGTGGACAAAAGTATTTGGCCACATTTCTTATTCACTGAATCCAGGTGTTTCGTTCAATCCCGTTACCACAGGTGTATAAATCAAGCAGCTAGTCATGCAGTCTGCCTTTACTAATATTCGTGAAAGAATGAGTTGTTCTAAAGAGCTCAGTGAATTTGAGTGTCGTACTGTAACAGGAGGCCACCTTTGCAACAAGTCAGTAGGTGAAATTTCTTTCCTAACTATAAACTCTAAAAGTGGAAGTTAATGTGTAGGTAGCCCAATACTTTTGTCTGTATACTATATTTCCATGACAACTGAATCCTCTAAAGCTTAAAAAGTTAAATTAAACACACTACGCGAAGAGCAAATATTGCACTTCCTCACTGTGGTGTGCTCCTATAGCACTATATAGAATAGCTGCTGCATTGAACTGCTGCTCTGCCTTAGTTAATAGGGATCACAATAAACTATAATCACTTTATCTTTATGACATTTCCTCCTGTGTTTAAAAACTCCTTAACTTCTAGGAAGTTCTCCTCCCCACTCCTAAAAGAGTTTCCCCTTTAGGGATGAGATGTTTTGTGACCAACTTTATTTTTCACTAGAACTGAGTCCTAACTTTGAGGGGATATGTGCTCATGTAGCAGAACTGATGTTAAAGTCCTCACTATAAACACTGGCGAAACAGTACAGCCCCAACACATTAAGCCTACAGGTGCAGTGGACTGGCTTGTGGGATGATTATGACGATCATATCTATAAAATTCTCCTCCAAAGCCAGCTATCGACCACAAACTCCATGCCGTGCTGCCTGGAGCTCAATAAATCCACCAAACACGAGGCACACATGGCCAACAGATGCTGGGTGCAGCCTGTCGGTCAACCAGCTTGCCCATCGGTCACTCAACCAAAGCAAGTGAGCTGCTGTGGGTTTGGTTAGTGATTAAGGCACCATATGTTTGCCCTGATGCTCAGCAGCTGCTCAGGGAGACCCAGAACACTGAGCAGAGTGCAGTCCTGTTTGCTGTAGGTGCTAATCAGAACCTCTGACAAAGAAAATCTGGCTCCACTTAGAGGGAAAGCTCAGAGAAAATGACAGCACACATGGGACATGAAATTAGCATTTCTTGTGTTTGGTTCTTGCGCTTAGTGAGCTTAATGACTTAATTGCATGTGTCTGACTGATAAAAGTTGAAATTGCCACATGTGTAAAAAAAAGAAGAGGGTAACCTTTGTGTGGCTGAAGGCTAAGGTCAGATACTCTGGGTGTAATTTAAAATACACAGGGGAGTAGAGCATTAATGAATCATTTTGCAAGATTAGGTCTGAACTTGCAATGACCCCCTTGAACACCTTGAGAGAAGGGTGAGGTGAAGAAGTTTGAGAAAAAATAAATGTATGTTTGCTGGTTTGAACTATTTGGCTTTAAATCAAATAGAATTTTTTTGAAAATTTTTTCTAATCAATCAGCAGAAATGGAATGAAGTATTTATAGCCATGTTTTCATTAGTGTATAATCATCTGTAACTGAATTATCTCTTGTGTATCTTTTTAATTACATACACCCCTTTTTCACAGCAGGAAACCAGGGCAAGTGTGATGCACAAATTTATAAACACCTTTCAGCCTTTCTGTTTCCACAGTGTGGATTCCACAAAACTCACAGGGTAATAGGTGACAGAATCATTTTGTGACAGCCTCCATATATATCACTCAGACCAAAACTATGACTATAATGGAGGAAACCAAGTCAATGCCTGTGTTGTTATGGCTGGCTGTGTATAGCCAATTTTATGTCACTAATAGCAAAGTTTGGCAGCAGCAGTCTGCTCTTCATTTTATTTCAGATAAGCTGCCAGCTTGTTCTGAGTTTACCCAGCAATTTTCTCTCCGGAAAACAGCCCTAAAAGAGGCCCTAGAGGAGTACACAAAGGTATGACTCAAGATACACTTACCCACTTTATTAGGTACACCTTACTAATACTGGATTGGAATCCCTTTTCAACAACATGCTGGAAATATTCCTCACAGATTTTGGTCCATATTGAAATGACAGGATCACGCAGCTGCTGCAGATTTGTCGATTGTGCAACCATGACGTGAATCTCCTGTTCCACCACATCTCAGAGGTACTCTATTGGATTTAGATCTGGTGACTGTGGTGGCAAGGAACCAGTTTGAGAGGATTTGATCTTTGCAACATGGTGCGTTATCCTGCTGGAAGCAATTGGTATGCTGTGGTCATAAAGGGATGGACATGATCAGCAGCAATACTCAAATATGCTGTGGTGTAACCCTCTGAGGTCTAAGTCACCGGTGATGACCCCAACCCTAACTCTAACTTTAGGCAATGAGAATAATTCTTGTTTTTATTAAATTGCTCTCCCAAGTCTTGGAAATCAGGAAACAAAGAAAAAAATCATTCCGACTGACACGCATCAAAAGACTTAGGTTTAGGATTTCACCTATGATGACTTTGAAAAGTTAAACATTGCTCAGTTGGTACTAAGACGTCCAAATTGCTCCAAGAAAATAGCCTCAAAACCATTAAACCACCACCACCAGCCTAAACCATTGATAAAAGGTAGGATGGATCCAAACTTTTACACCAAATTATAACCCTACCATACAAGTGCTGCAATAGAAATCACGACTCATCAGGCCAGGCGACATTTTTCCAATCTTCTGCTGTCCAGTTTTGGTGAGCCCTCGTGTATTGTAGCCTCACTTTCTTGTTCTTAGTTGATAGGAGTTGCACCTGGTTAAGTCTTCTGCTATATTATAGATAGTGTGGAATGTAGTATTCTTTCCTCATCATTAAATTTTTCTGAAAATAAAAAATCTGTGCATCCAAGGCCTTTATAATTTATGCCAGTGTCACGTTTCATGATTGAAGTACCTTTTTTTAAATGATTGACTCTGTGGAGTAAAAATGTCAAAAAGTAAATATTTATTTGATCATATTTGATTTTTTGGGGGAAAAATTGTTCCAAAGGCAAAATCAAAGTGCTGCTCTTCCTTCACCCTGAGGGTTAACTAAACTAACCGTGATTACATACTAGACACTGACCCCACGACACATCGTCTTTTTTGGAAGTCTCATGTGAGTACCATTAAATGACCTGGAACATATGAGACATCTGGTCTAAGTTTACTAGAGATTTTATTAGACCTGCGTGTGTGTGTGTGTGTGTGTGTGTGTGTGTGTAATTACAGGGCTACAAGATGAAAGCACTATACGCTGATTTCTCCCATTGTAAGTCGAGTTCAATTTCAAATATCTCAAGAAAATACTAAGCACATCAAATACATCCTTCCCTTCTTCCTTTCTTCTTCATCTCTGACTTGATCCCCTTTTCCTTCTGTCCTTCCTGCCTTTCTCCTCCCTCCTTCCATCCTCACACACTGCAGTAGCACAGTGTAATTGTTGCTTGTCTGCAATCAGGTGTGGCAGTGTCTGAGAGTGCTTTTTGACAAGCTACACAACATGAACTCTATTAAGCCTGTTATTAGACTTGGCCTGTGGCTTGTAGCAATAAAAGGAATAAAAGCTTCTGGCATTAAAAAAAGAAATGCCAAACACAAAGAGGGTGGATGTAACATGGAGCTAGTCTTTGGAAAGGGAGCTTAAATATTACATTCATACTTCATGTTTGTTACACATACAACTATCACGTTGTACTGTATTCAAAAAGCTTCTAATAAAAGCAGATAAATTGCTACCCTCTTCCAAACTCTTCTGAAGTGGGCTTACGAGCACATAGTCACATCTTGACCTTCCAGCAGCACTGACTGTTAAAAAACAGCTGCGTAATCATTTAAGTCCTTCTAAAAACTACATCTACCTGAGAAGATGTGCATCATTCATTCTTTCACATGTAAAAAAATACTTAACTGTGACTCTAACATGCTTTCTATACTTTTGATTTTACACCCAAGTCAAATAATCCTTATTTGCTTTTTCTCTATTCATAATATTCAACAGACATCAGTGAATGCACATGTAATCCGTATGAACTAAATGCTCAGGCATCAAATTACTCTAAACACAGTATAGGAAATCTGAAAGTTTCCAATAGTTTTTCTCAACATGATGATGATGATGATGATGATGATGATGATGATGATGATGAGGTCATCTCAGGAGCAAAGCTCTGGCTTTGGACATACACTCACGGGCCAATTCATTGGGTATACCAGTTCAACAGTGTGTTAATGCAAATATTTAATTAGCCAATTGAATGACAGAAACTTGATGCTTTTGGGCATGTTGACACAGTCAAGACAACTTTCAGAAATTCAGACCGAGCAATAGAATGGGAAAGAAAGGTGATTTAAGTGACTCTGAGTGTGGCGTGTTGGTGTCAGACGGACTGGTCTCAGAATTTCAGAAACTGCTGATCTACTGGGATTTTCCTGCACAACTATCTCGAATGTCAACAGAGAATGGCCTGAAAAGGAGAAAATATCCAGTGAGCGGCAGTTCCCTTGGCAAAAATGGAGGAAAATGGCCAGAAGGCTTTGAGCTGATAGGAAGGCAACAGTAGCGCAAACAGCAACTCTTTATAAACAAGGTATGCAGAAGAACATCTCTGACCACTGAACATATAACACCTTGAAGCAGATGGGCTATAGTCGCATAAGACCCCACTAGGTGCCATTTCTGTCAGCTAAGAACAGAAAACTGAGGCTATGATTCACACAGGATCACCAAACTGAACAGAAAGAAGATTGGAGAAACGTCGCCTGGTCTGTCGAATCTTGATTTCTGCAAAATTCTGACGGTATCGAAATTTGGCATAAACAACATGAAAGCAAGAAACCATCCTCCCTCGTACTGAAGGTTCAGACTGGTGGTGATGCAATCGTGTGGAGGATATTTTCTTGGCACACTTTGGACCCCTTAGAACCAATGATCATTGTTTGAACACCACAGCCTACATGAGTATTGTTGCTGAACATGTCCATCCCTTCATGACCGCAGTGTGCTCATCTTCTGATGCTGCTTCCAGCAGGATAATGGGCCTCGTCAAATTCTCATATTGTCTGAAACTGGTTTCTTGAACATGACATTGAGTTCACTTTACTCAATGACCTCCACAGTCACCAGATCTCCATCCAGTAGAGCTCCTCTGGGATGTGGTGGAACAGGAGACGTCATCTTGGACGTGCAGCTGACAAATCTGCAGCAACGGTGTGACGTTATCACATCAATAAGGACCAAAATCTCTGAGAAATGTTTCCAGCACTTTGTTGAATCTAAGGCATTTCAAAAAACTAAAGGGGGTGCAACCCAATACTAGCTAATACTATGGTAGCAGACCCACCCAAATCAGGTTCAAGCCTTCTTTTTACAACAGGAAACCAATCAGAAGAAAGGTGGCCAAGGGAAGTGGTTCTCAAACAGATTCCAATTTGAGTCCCCATTCAGAAGCCAGAAAAGTTGTTGTCCCACACCACACAAAAATGCACTTTTATCACTCACTAATGAGATAAAAGGATCCATGTTGAATTTTACTTGAAGGTGCATATTATCAGCACAAAGGCAAAAGAAAACATTTGCTTGTTTCTTTTTAATGTAAAAAAAATCTATTCATACCTATTCGACTTAAATTCACTTCATACTCTTCACTAGGTTGTCCATGCCCCACCTGCGGTAGTTCTACATCCCAGAATGGGAGAGAATGGGACCACATCCTCCGAAAGGGTAAGTTTCAAACAGAGGATGAACTGTGGGGCTGCAGCAAGGCTCAGTATAATATAAATAAAGATTATTTTGAACTGTGTGAGTCAAAGCTACTCTAACAGAGTGCATGACTGAAAACATGGCATTAGAAATGAACAAAACAATCAATCAGAATACTTTAATAATCCCAGGGGGTAACTGCTTGGATTCCAGACACTCCATTCAATAGTGTAGTGGTTTACACATTCGCCTTACAAAAGAAAGGTCCCTGGTTTGATTCCAGGTGGGCACACAAGCCCCTCTCACCGTGGAGAGTTGCGTCAGGAAGGGTATCCAAGATAAAACCTCTGCCAAATTACCACTGCGGTTGAATCTGCTATGGCGATTCTTGGAAAGAATCAAGAGAGCAGCTGAAGGTACAGAAAAATAAGAAAGACAGAAAACACGATAAAAGATTAAAAAAAGATAAAAATAAATAAACCCTATATTCAAGAGAGTCCAATGTATAGCATACGTGGTCCAAAGTTAACAATACTATTTACAGTGTGCACATAATATGAATATTATATTCACAAATCAGACTAAACTTCTCCTGTTTAAGGTCAGTTAGGATTACCAAAATTATTTATATTTGCTAAATGCTGCAATAATGAGAGAGAATATTTTAGAGAGATTTTTTATTACTTTCTTTGAAGTCAGAAGTTTACATACACTTCCTTAGTATTTGGGATCATTGCCTTTAACCTGTACGACTTGGGTCAAGCCTTTTGGGTATCATTCCACAAGCTTCTCACAAGCTTGTGGAATCTTTAGCAATCCTAACTGACCTCAAAAAGGAGCTGTTTAGTCTGATTTAATTTCAGACAGTGAGAAATTAAATATGTGTGTGTGTGTGCACAGATAAATGAATACTGAATATATAACATGTATGCGTCAAAGTTCTATGTAGCATAAATACTCCAAAAAAAATTGACAGTACTATCTACAATATATAAAGCTAACGCAAGTGAAAATAGTGCAGGTGTAAAGTCTGATGGCCACAGGTAGGAATGATTTCCTGTGGCATTCTGTGGTGCACTTTATTATGATTTTCTAATGTAAAAAAATAAGATTGCTGTAATTGTTCAAAAGCGTCTTGTGTCATAAAGCCTATGTCCCCATGGAATTGGCTAACTATAGTTATGTGTGTCTGCATTGTGTGTCTTCACATGACCAGTCAGTCCAGACTTTCCAGAAGCCCCCTCTACAGCTGTACACTTTCTCTCCTCCACACTGTCAGAGCACATCAGCTCCACTCATGTTCATAACTTTACCAGCCACTTCATTGTTTTTAATGAGACCAACACCACTTCCTATGCTTCCTCCCTGCCCCTTCACCACCCCCTTCCTCAAGTCCACCTTCTATTCTTTTATCTCCACCTCTTCCTTTCATCCTGAAAAGCCCCTGCCAAGAGTGTGGGGAACCTAACTCACCATCCTTTCATATAAATAAACCTGTTCCCTCTCTCCCTCCGCCCTCTCCCATGCCTGAAAGTCTTTCTCTCCCTCTTCTTTCTCTTTGTCCTGATTGTAGCCAACCCTTTCCTCCCCCCTTCTATTTAATCAGCCTCTCTCTCTCTCTCTCTCGCTCTCTCTGTTTCTAGTAGTGGTAGTTAGCAGGCTTTACTCCAGCATTGTTCTGGCATCCACACATTTCCGGAGGCTGTCGCTTACAAAGGCTCTGGGAACACACTCTTTCACTCCCACTCCCACTGCCTAACCAGCTCTCACCTGCCCACACACACATACACACACACACACACACACACACACACACACACACACACACACACACACAGGAGCATGTCACTCGTACAACAAAGCCTCATTCCTACACACATACACACACATAAACCTGCAAGAAAGGTGTATTACAAAGGATTTACTTTGTGTCATGAGGCAAACCCTGATCCTCTTTCATGTCAAGTTTTGCTTCCTTTCCTTCCCTTCTTCCTTATCCTTCCTTCCTTCCTACAGAATAATAATGAGTTGGTGCCTACATCAGTTGAACTTGAAAAGTAATTTTTCCTTGCATGGCAATCCTGATGAATCACAGAGAAATGAAACAACATTTTTAAATGCCAAAAAGCAATATTTTTAATACTGTATAATGCCCTTTTTTTGGCAGAAGATATCTGAACTCTACAAACACACATGACCAGCTCCTTGCAGGTTCTGCTTTTACCTCGACCCCCACAGAAAAGAAACGGTAAAAGAAAAGAAAAGAAAAGAAAAGAAAAGAAAAGAAAAGAAAAGAAAAGAGAAGGCATGGCTGACTCTTTTGTTCCTGGGATCAGCCTGAGTCCTTTCTCTCTGTCTCCCTGGTTCTCTCTCTCATCACACACACATTCTGACACACGCCAGTTAACCTCTCCTCTGACCTGTGGGTTTAGAAATGACCCTTGACCCCACAGCTCATCCTCAGAGGCGTTGGGGGTCTGAATGGACAGCTCCTTATCTCTATAATGACAGCACGGGAGGTTTGTAGATTGTTCACGGTTCTGCTCTGAAACACATCCCGTCTGTCTCTCTGCAGCTTACTTTTTTCTTTAACTTATTCCTGCCCCTAAAACTGAGCTCCAAGGATTTGACAAGGAGTGTTTTGAACTGTAAATCATGCAAAGCTACCCTACTAGAGTCCAAAAATAAAAACAAGGAAATAAAAAAAGTACCACTTAAAACAGTTATGAGAAAAAGAAAATGTTCACAGGGCTCTGTGCAGTCCTGTGAAAAACACCTCTATAAAAGCAGACGCTTTGGCAGTTTGTTGGTCTGGAGCATTCAGGTGTGTGTTAACGCAATGCCAAACTCTTCCCAGGAGTGGACATCCTAGCAAATTCACCCTGAAGTCAGACTGTGAAATTCTCAGAGAAATTGCAAGATATCCAAGAGCTACATCTCAGACTATACAGGCCTAAGTTAGAAGGTTAAATGTTAAAGTTCATGGTAGTACAATTAGAAAAGGACTGAACATGTATGTCCAGGGCATTCCAGAAAATTTACCCCAAGGTCAGACCATGGAAGTCTGACCTTGGGGTAAATTTGGAAGGGTTACCAGGAGAAAGCCTCTTCTCTCTAAAAAGAACATTGCAGCACAGCTTAAGTTTGCAAACTTGCATCTGAACAAACCACAACACTTCTGGAACAATATCCCTTAGACAGAAAAAAAAAATCAAAGTGGAGATATCTGGCTATAATGCACACGCTGTGTAAATCAAACACAGTGCATCAGGACAAACACTTGTCAACTGTCAACTGTTGGAGGGATGATGATTTGGGCTTATTTTGCAACCACGGAACCTGGGCACCTTGCAGTCATTGATGTGACCATAAACTCATATGTATACCTATAAGTATCCTACAGCAACTGCTCGGCCTAAATTGGGCAATGATCTCAAGCGCAGATGCAAATCCACAAAAGAATGGCCTAAAAAGACAAGAATCAAGGTGTTCCAACAGCCCAGTCAAAGTTTAGAACTCAACAAAAATTGAAATGCTCTGGCAGCACCTAAAGAGAGCTGTGCATAAACAAATGCCCACAAACCTCAATGAACTGAAGCAATGTTTTTTTGTAAAGAAGAGTGTGCCAAAATTCCTCTATAACAATGTGAGAGACTCATAAAATCATAGAGGAAAACACTACTTCAAGTTACTGCTTCTAAAGGTGGTTCTACACGCTACTGAATCACAGGATGTACTTGTATCAATTTGTTTATCTTTAATTCTAATTTTTTTTTTTGAAAATTGGGCTGGCATATCTTCGTTTGTCTGAAAAGTTTTGTCACGAGTCATATGTCAAATCAGATATCATCACTTTAATTGTTCCTTCTGTTTAGTAAACACAAGCTGAAGTAGGTATGAGTCCCTAGAAACTTCTTGAGAGAATATGACTTTAAAGACTAAATAAGAAGCACTTACAGAATTTTTTTGGTATTAACTGCAAGTAGTTGACCTGTTGAAAGCTCTAGTGATGTGATCAGATTTAACTGACAGTAACCACAGAAATACAATGCTGTCGTTACATTCCAATTCAAATGCAGTTAACTGTTTATTGCTGAAATAGAGCAGATGACCATATTGCCCTGGAGACCAAAGGGTTAAGTCCATGGTCCAGGGCTGGGCTTAACTTAAATATGCTGCATCTCATTGCCAACTCTCTTTGTTCTCATTTCCTGAATTGAATAATGATGGAAAATAGGTATAATCTCTACTTCTACCCGCTCCTTTCCCATTTTAAACCAATGAGAAGGGCACAGAATGTGTTAATACAGTGTGAACTGCCCAAAAACTGTTTTAATTTTGGTGGAGAACAGTGCATTTATGCCGAATCCTTTTGAAAAATCCACGTGTCACTCTTCCCACTTGATTTATTAAACAGGAGGCCTGAAAATCATCTCTAAACTTATATATGTTTACTAACTACATATGATCTATTCATTAAAGGAAAGGTTGCATTTTTTTATTCATATCTTTAAACAATACACCCATGCCCAGAGTGTGTAGACTGAAAGGTTTTTTGCTTGCTGAACCACAAGTGTAGTGTTTCCCACAGATTAAAAATAGGCTACTCTACTGTCTCGGACTGCAGCTGTCAACACCAGTCTTCTGCTCATCAATGTATCTCTAAAGTAGAAGTACCACTGTCACCAGCCGCTTACATCTGACCGCGGCAACAAGATTCTCTCTGGGCAAGCAACTGAATGATTTCAAAGACTGCCAGAACAGCAGCCTGGGAGGGGAGGCGGCTGGCGGGAAAATCACAAGATAGAAAGGGTCAGGGCTAGCGAGTTAGCAGCAACTTAGCTTGCAAAACAGCGAGGGGCTTGTGTGACAAGTCTTCCTGTGTAAAAAGTTTGTCCAAAAACAGCTCAATTTTATATAACGTCTCATCAGTCTGAAAGGGTATTATGCTCGCACAGGCCACTTCTTTATGTATACCTGTTCAACTGCTCATTAATGCAAATATCTAATCAGCTAATTACAAGGCAGCAATGTAATACATTAAGGCATGTAGATATGGTCATGATCACCTGCTGAAGTTCAGACTGAGCATCAGAATAGGGAAGAAAGCCGATTTAAGTGACTTTGACATGGCATGGTTGTTGGTGTCAGATGGGCTGGTCTGAGTTTTTCAGAAACTGCTGATCAGCTGGGATTTTCCCGCACAACCATCTCCAGGTTTTGCAGAGAATGGCCGGGAAAAGGGAAAATGTTCAGTGAGCTGCAGTTCTCTGGGAGAAAATACCTTGTTGATGCCAGAGGTCAGAGGAGAACAGCCAGACTGCTTCAAGCTGATATGAAGGCAACAGTAACTGAAATAACCACTATTTACAACCAGGGTATGAGAAGGTGTGTCCAGAGAGTATCTCTGAACGCACATGTTGAACCTTGAAGAAGACAAAAAAATTGAGGCTACAATTTCCATAGGTTCACCAAAATTGGAGCCTCAATTTTAGACTGGAGTTTCAATTTATGTTGCGACATTTAACAACAGAAACCGCAAATCTATCTTGCACTGCATCAACCATTCAGGCTGTAACATTGTGTGGGGGGGGTATTTTCTTAGCATGCATTGGGACCCTTTGTAACAACCGAGCATCATTTCAACACCACAGCCTACCTGAATATTGTTGCTGACCATGTCCAACCCTTTATGAACTCAGTGTACCCATCTTCTGATGGCTGCTTCCAGTAGGATAGCACACCATGGCAGGAAACTCAAGTCACCTCAAAATGGTTTCTTGAGCACAACAAGGAGTTCACTGTACTCAAATGGCCTTCAGAGTCACCAGATTTCAATCCTACAGAGCACCTTTGGGCTGTGGTGGATTGGGAGAGTCTCGTCATGATCGTGCAGCCGAAAAATCTGCAGCAACTGTGTGATGTTCTCATGTCGATATGGACCAAAATCTCTGATCAATGTTTCAAACACCTTGTTGAATTCACAAAGGTACTAGGAAGATGGATCTCATGAAGCGGCTGGTTACTGTATACTCTCATTATATCTTATATCAGCTTACATTCAATTTAAAAATTCATAGGCACAATTACAGGCACTGAGATACTTTTGATCTAAATATGGTCAAATGTGTATTGAATTTGGAGAAATGTTAAAAAGAGGTTACCATGGGTCCAAAAGGGCCACCGTGGGTCAAAAAGACCAGCGATGCCACAAAAATGTAAAGAGTTACAAAAGACAGAACCTCCAAATTCTGACAGCATCCTGAAACCTCCCACTGAGTTCTGTTAGCCACCACAAAGAGCTGCAGATCAGCAGGGGGACCAGCAGCAGGCCCTAATAGGCTTTAACTGGAGCAATGAGCCCATTGTCTTCTAGCTGTGGGGAACAATGCATAAGGATGCATTTTATTGAGGGTCATTAGTCAGATAAATCAGCTCACTGATATTTTTCACTGCACATCCTCTCTGCTTGCGCTGGTGCAGTCGTGTTTATAGAAACAATCAAAGGAGTGGAAATAGATTTTTAATTGGATTTGTGGTTTGTTTGCATTCATTTCTTTGCATTTATGAATTTCACACATTCAATACTGGACACACACGCACAAACATCCAGAAGGTACCGAGTGGGTGTCTCTAATTGTGGATTCAGCTGGGCTGTTTTAAGAGGACCATAAACGCAGCAACACCACCCAGAGAGACAGACGGGTCGACCCCGGAGACCCCGAGGGCTCCAGGGGCCCTAAAAAAGAAACACCAGCTATCTTATCTCTGCGCAGGGAGATGCAGAGGCTGACAGTCCCTTCAGTCTCACATTCAGCAAGTTCAGACTTTTGTTTCTGACAGGACTTAGGTGTATTACTGAAGTCAGACCACAAAGGATCAGGTCAATCTTCTCTAGGGGTCAGTGAAGTAAGAAGAAAAGACATATTTGCCAAGTGTAAATCTTAACAGCAAGCGAAACAAGTGCAGGGCTCAAGAAACAGTGGATTCACATCTACATCATGATCTTCCCACTCAAGGCTCCTAACTGGACATTTACAGGCTTAACATGAATACACCGTGAGCTCCACATTTTCCAGAGACTAATCAAAGAAAGCCCGGTGACCTGAAGTCACTTGATAGCAGCTATACCCGCTCACTGAATCGCTTCTGAGGATTTGTTATGGAGCAGAAAACACGGACTGACTTCAAAGCGCTCAGTGTACAGCCTACTTACCGCAGACCAGCACTACCAGCGAGGCTCGCATCTCTCCGAGCGCTCATCCACCCGCAGCAACCTGCCGTGAACGCAACACACATCACAGGCTGTCACACAGCATCCAACTTGGTGTTATTTTTTATGAATAAAATTACAGACACACTCAGGTTACAGTGATAAAAAGTGAATTTAGCTTCTAATGTTCCAGCTGGAGGTCCGCAAGTAAAGTGCAGAGGACAGCCAGGGCTATTTCAGCGGGTTTTAACAGTTCACTTTCTGCCATTTAAAGCCGCCGTTAGACCCTCTGTTTAAACCGGTCCACTGAGGACAGAAAGGAGACAAAGTCCTCTCAGGGACTCTACGTGTTTTTTTTGTTTTTTTTTAGCTAAAGCTGGTGAGAGCTAAACACAAAGGGAGACGGGCTTTACCTTTCCGCTCCTGCTTCAAGCCTTTCCGTCTGTGCCGCGTTAGAGACAGGCTCCCTCTGCGGACACTTGTTGCGGAGTTCCCGGACAGACTGCTCCCGCTCCTGCGTGCCTGCCTTGGAAACCCCGAGCTGGACTCCCGGAGCGGAGCGAGCGGAGCGCAGACCTCCAGGCGCGGGTTCGATTCCCACGGGTGGCTCCTCTGCAGGGGCGTTTCCAGGATTTTCTAAATGGGGTAGAACAGTGGGCCCAACGACCAACCCGGGTCTAGAGTGACTTCAAAACGGCTCTTTTGATTCACATTCCCTAACTGCTTTACTTTGCAAACTGCAAATAAATGACGTGGGACATTGTTATTGACTTGTACAACTCAGTGTCTATAAGAAGTATTCACCCCCTAGGGTGATTTATCGTTTTATTGCTTTAATAAATTAAATCATGGTCAATATCATTTGGCTTTTTTGACAAGAATTTGCAAAAAAAAAAAAAAAAAAAAAAAAAAAATTTTGTAATTTTAAAAA